>OX459104.1:14929975-14987475 GCA_949775045.1 Metridium senile
GCGCCATCTTGAAAGGTAGCCGGGCCTTTTGCATCGAAGCGAGACGAACGTTGAATTGAACGTTGAATTGACGAACGCTTGTAATGATAGAGACCTTTTAGCACCTTGTTGGACAATTATCCACGTGTCTCTATCATTGCAAGCTCAACGTTCGTCTCGTTTCGATGTAAAGGCCCGGCTACAATTCAAGATGGCGCAGGGAACTTTGAAGTGGAATATTGACATTGTAGTGTCTTTATAATATTCCTATTTACCTTTGTGTATCTTTGATGGCTTTTACCGTCATGCAAAACATGGCAATATTGAACACGATCATCAGCGCGGCGGGAAGAATGAAGAAATACAACTTGGCACGAGGATCGCCAATCCAACAAACTCCACGTGATCCGTAACCAATGATGCCGTGCGTGACATGTGACGTATCCAAGGCAACGCAGATTGACACGAAGAGCAACACGGGAAGCCATCCAACTGCCATATGACGTAAGAATTGCGTGCGGTGACGTCGTTTTGCGTCAGCCAATCGGCAATGATTAGATGTGAACGCCTTCCATGTGCTGAACGCGATGATGGCCGTCCACACGAAAGATACTAGGAAGAAGTAGTGAAGAAACATAGCTGTTGCTTTACAAGTGATTGGTCTTCCTATCTGCCTGCTTCCAAAAGCCCAGAGAGTTTGTCCAAGGAGGATAGAAACGCTGAGATTCATGAGGTTCAGTCCTGGAGGTGTTCGCAGCTCGCTGAACAATGAGTAGGTCACAAGAACAAAGATGAGAGATGTAATTGATATTAGCATACAATAGAAAGTCAATGAGACCAAGACTTCGTCGCGTGACTCTGAGAATTTACTAAATAGGACTTTAGGGATGTTCTCGCAGACGAACAAGCTGCCATTGAACCAGGTATACTGTGAGATATCATACAATCTTCTCGAAATGTTTACGAATACAGTTCCGTTTTCCAACACGACAAACTCGTCATCGTCCATCTGAACGAATGTCCCAGAACAGTTCGAAATTATTTCTTGGAAGTCACTTGAACTAACTTTGACGTCTGAGTTGTTGCTCTGCATGAAAGTGCATTTTGAAGGAAGTTGATTTATGGAATCTTCGTTGGAGCTGTTTTTCATGATCTTTAGCTTCTCATCTTTCAACCTGAAGAACGTTAACCTCCCTGAACAAATAGCAATGGATGTCCCAGCTCTCTCGCAGACCACAATCCTGCGTCTTTGCCAGCGATACTCATATGATTTATAAACCCTAACTGGCTGTGACTTCACAACGATGGATTTTTTTCCCAATACTGTGAAGTGATCCTCGTCGATGGCGCCGATCCAGTTGTGATGAGGGCAAAGCAACCCCATTGGTGCACGGCACACCGTGATAAACCTTCTCCCATTGGTCGACGACTCAACTATTCTGTATTCTGCGGAGTGCAGTATTTCGCCTGTTTTTCTGTTGATCACCGCTGATTTTTCTTTAGGAGATATCGCGTACTCATCCTTGGTATAGATGACCGGATCAGAGCATTTGTATCTGAAAAGAAGTAGTCCTTTGAACGTATTTCTGCATTTCTTGACAGTTTTGTCAAACCATTTGTCTTTATTACAAAGTGGTCCAACCACAATGCCTTTGGGAGAGTTTGGACCTACTTTGTGAAGGGAAGCCGTATTATCAGTTGACTGACTCTGATCTAGAAAAGCAAAATGAAGTTTATAGCAATTCAGTGTTACGATAACTAACGGTTAAACTAGTGCATGTGAGCTGCGTCGATGGAGTGAAACAATTGGAGTGAAAATGTACGATAATTAGCGGTTAAACTAGTGTGGACTGCGTCGATGTTTGAAACAATTGAAGTAAATGTGTATGATAACTAGTGGTTAAACTAGTGTGGACTGCGTCAGTGTTTATAATGAAACAATTGGAGTAAAAATGTACGATATAACTAGCGGTTAAACTAGCTAGTGTGGACTGCGTCGATGTTTCTAAGAAACATTTGGAGTAAAATGTACAATAACTAGCGGTTAAACTAGTGTGGACTGCGTCGATATTTCTAAGAAAACAATTGGAGTAAAAATGTACAATAACTAGCGGTTAAACTAGTGTGGACTGCGTCGATGTTTCTAAGAAAACAATTGGAATACAAATGTACAATAACTAGCGGTTAAACTAGTGTGGACTGCGTCGATGTTTCTAAGAAAACAATTGGAGTAAAATGTACGATAACTATAGCGGTTAAACTAGTGTGGACTGCGTCGATGTTTCTAAGAAAACAATTGGAGTAAAATGTACGATAACTATAGCGGTTAAACTAGTGTGGACTGCGTCGATGTTTCTAAGAAAACAATTGGAGTAAAATGTACAATAACTAGCGGTTAAACTAGTGTGGACTGCGTCAGTGTTTATAATGAAACAATTGGAGTAAAAATGTACGATATAACTAGCGGTTAAACTAGCTAGTGTGGACTGCGTCGATGTTTCTAAGAAAACAATTGGAGTAAAAATGTACAATAACTAGCGGTTAAACTAGTGTGGACTGCGTCGATGTTTCTAAGAAAACAATTGGAGTAAAAATGTACAATAACTAGCGGTTAAACTAGTGTGGACTGCGTCGATGTTTCTATGAAAACAATTGGAATACAAATGTACAATAACTAGCGGTTAAACTAGTGTGGACTGCGTCGATGTTTCTAAGAAAACAATTGGAGTAAAAATGTACAATAACTAGCGGTTAAACTAGTGTGGACTGCGTCAGTGTTTATAATGAAACAATTGGAGTAAAAATGTACGATATAACTAGCGGTTAAACTAGCTAGTGTGGACTGCGTCGATGTTTCTAAGAAAACAATTGGAGTAAAAATGTACAATAACTAGCGGTTAAACTAGTGTGGACTGCGTCGATGTTTCTAAGAAAACAATTGGAGTAAAAATGTACAATAACTAGCGGTTAAACTAGTGTGGACTGCGTCGATGTTTCTATGAAAACAATTGGAATACAAATGTACAATAACTAGCGGTTAAACTAGTGTGGACTGCGTCGATGTTTCTAAGAAAACAATTGGAGTAAAAATGTACAATAACTAGCGGTTAAACTAGTGTGGACTGCGTCAGTGTTTATAATGAAACAATTGGAGTAAAAATGTACGATATAACTAGCGGTTAAACTAGCTAGTGTGGACTGCGTCGATGTTTCTAAGAAAACAATTGGAGTAAAATGTACGATAACTATAGCGGTTAAACTAGTGTGGACTGCGTCGATGTTTCTAAGAAAACAATTGGAGTAAAATGTACGATAACTATAGCGGTTAAACTAGTGTGGACTGCGTCGATGTTTCTAAGAAAACAATTGGAGTAAAATGTACAATAACTAGCGGTTAAACTAGTGTGGACTGCGTCAGTGTTTATAATGAAACAATTGGAGTAAAAATGTACGATATAACTAGCGGTTAAACTAGCTAGTGTGGACTGCGTCGATGTTTCTAAGAAAACAATTGGAGTAAAAATGTACAATAACTAGCGGTTAAACTAGTGTGGACTGCGTCGATGTTTCTAAGAAAACAATTGGAGTAAAAATGTACAATAACTAGCGGTTAAACTAGTGTGGACTGCGTCGATGTTTCTAAGAAAACAATTGGAGTAAAAATGTACAATAACTAGCGGTTAAACTAGTGTGGACTGCGTCAGTGTTTATAATGAAACAATTGGAGTAAAAATGTACGATATAACTAGCGGTTAAACTAGCTAGTGTGGACTGCGTCGATGTTTCTAAGAAAACAATTGGAGTAAAATGTACGATAACTATAGCGGTTAAACTAGTGTGGACTGCGTCGATGTTTCTAAGAAAACAATTGGAGTAAAATGTACAATAACTAGCGGTTAAACTAGTGTGGACTGCGTCAGTGTTTATAATGAAACAATTGGAGTAAAAATGTACGATATAACTAGCGGTTAAACTAGCTAGTGTGGACTGCGTCGATGTTTCTAAGAAAACAATTGGAGTAAAAATGTACAATAACTAGCGGTTAAACTAGTGTGGACTGCGTCGATGTTTCTAAGAAAACAATTGGAGTAAAAATGTACAATAACTAGCGGTTAAACTAGTGTGGACTGCGTCGATGTTTCTATGAAAACAATTGGAATACAAATGTACAATAACTAGCGGTTAAACTAGTGTGGACTGCGTCGATGTTTCTAAGAAAACAATTGGAGTAAAAATGTACAATAACTAGCGGTTAAACTAGTGTGGACTGCGTCAGTGTTTATAATGAAACAATTGGAGTAAAAATGTACGATATAACTAGCGGTTAAACTAGCTAGTGTGGACTGCGTCGATGTTTCTAAGAAAACATTTGGAGTAAAAATGTACGATAACTATAGCTGTTAAACTAGTGTGGACTGCGTCGATGTTTCTAAGAAAACAATTGGAGTACAATGTACGATAACTAGCGGTTAAACAAGTGTGGACTGCGTCGATGTTTCTGAGGATACAATTGGAGTAAAAAAGGACGATAAATTAGCGGTTAAACTACTTCAATTTACATGAATGCTTTAAGGAAGCAAAAACTCTTACTTGTGTCGGTTGTAGTCGAGTTCTTAGTTCTCTTTGGTTCAGATTCTGTGTTGTTTGCTTTGGTCTTGTTCGCTGTCAACATCTCTGTACAGTTCTCTTTCAATTCCAGTGATTCTAGAGTTCTGTTTGCGTCGAGCACCGAATCCTTTGCATTGGACATGTTTGTGCTTGTGCCCTCGAAGACAGTTTTTCTGGCTCTGCTTTCACAAAGCAGACTTAGAAGGAGAACACAAGAAAGCAAGCTCACAAATCGTGAAGACATTGTTATTTTCTCCTATCATTCATGTAATAAGCTGAAATTACACTCTCGATTAGATGGTCTTTCCGTTTCAGGGGCTTTTTTTATAGAGATAAAAGGTCACCTGTTTTCTTAAAGCCAGTTGCCTATTATAAGTTGTATGGTATTAACAACAATACTCTCTGAAATGGTCAATGAGTTTGTTTTTGTGCACAATAGGCACTAATTTCATTACATCATTACTTAATTATATTATTAATGAAAGTGAAGGGTTAGCTAATCGACTTATCTTATAGTGTTACGCCATGCAGATAGTATGTGAACTTTTGCGTAAATAGGTTGTCAGGTCATCTGTTTTATAAGTAGGGGAAGCCGGGGAAAAACCTTTCGTTCCCACGCGCTCGCTAGTTTCATTTAGTGTTTTTTTGTCAAGTATCTCTTAGGGGTTAAAAATCATCCGTGTCACGACCTATAAATTAGGACTTTATCTTTTAGGAGTTAATTGAAAATTCGCTCTATGATATAATGAGTTATCTTGTGGGTATATTATGTGGTATCTATATGTGATGTGTTGAAGTACATGAAAATTACAAGTAACACTAAAAATAAATTGTTGAGAAAAAAAAAATTCAGTCCTTGCCTCGGGTACTAAAGTCGCCATAATATAACGCGATTTATGGCTTTTTAAGGCGTTTTTTTTTCTTAAAAGAAAGAAATAAGAAAAATGGGCCACAACATAACTCAATTTACTAAGGCGATTTTGAGCTTCTTATGGAGACTTTACGCCATTTTAGAAACTGAACTGCTGTTTTCTAAGATTGACTATATTGCTAATTTGAAACTCATTCATTCCCTTTAAAACTACAATCTCGGCAAAAACTAAGGGAGATAACTGCTTCGAGAATTGGACAATAATGCACGTGATTTTGGGCTTAAATTTGTTGTTAAATTAAGCCACTCCCACTTTACCAAGTAGTCCTAGTATTCTCTTAAATTTATCAATTTTCGTAATGTTGTAGATCACATTGTAAGTTACAGCAAAGCATTGTTGTTGTTGTTGTTAATTTGTTGTTGTTGTTGTTAATTTGTTGTTAAGTTGTTGTTGTTGTTGTTAATTTGTTGTTGTTGTTGTTAATTTGTTGTTAAGTTGTTGTTGTTGTTGTTAATTTGTTGTTGTTGTTGTTGTTAATTTGTTGTTAAGTTGTTGTTGTTGTTGTTAATTTGTTGTTGTTAATTTGTTGTTGTTGTTAATTTGTTGTTGTTGTTGTTAATTTGTTGTTGTTGTTGTTAATGTTGTCAATTTGTTGTTGTTGTTGTTAATGTTGTCAATTTGTTGTTGTTGTTGTTGTTAATTTGTTGTTGTTGTTGTTGTTAATAGTGTAGTAAAAAGTTGTTGTTTTTGATGATGATGATGTTGTTAATTGTTCTCAAGTATGTTAAGGCCTGGTTTTAGCCGTGTTTCACGAAAAAACGTTTTTATTTGTCATTGCCACAAAACTCATCTGATTTTAATAAAACTTGTTACATTAATAGATCTCGGACTACTGCTCATCCTTAATTTGTAATTTTGATCTAAGGGTGGTCACGTGACTAGTTTAGATGGATAAGGGATTTCGTTTTTCCTTTGAAAATGCGGTCGCGAGTTTGAATAGGTAAAACAAACTTATACATTAAATGTACTTCTCTACAAGGTTTCTACAGGACTGTGCTTGGAGAATCTGGTTATCACTTACTGTTAAGGAGATATTTTGTAAAACAGGTCACGTGACCATAATTCTTATTCAAAATCCCCTTATATCTCCCTACCAAGCTATCGAATTCAAGTTCTCCAAACGTGAAATTATTTGTCATCTATTACTTATCAACTTTTGGCTTTTCGTTTTTATCTCTATCTTAAACTCACGACCGCATAAATTTTGAGTATTTTCTTGCTATTATGACGTCATATACCACGTGACCTCGTAAAAATCAGCACTAAAACATTAAGGACTCTGATATTAACATCCACAGCGATTTTCTTTGAAAACTAGCGAATATCTTGAAAGTACGAAGCCAACATCTTAATTATTGGCGGGGGGTCTTTTCACAACGAAAAACCCAGGCCTTAACATACTTGAGTTGTAGTATGCGTCAATCTAGATCTGGCCACCATGGCTATCCGTAATCTTGGAACATGCATGCTTGACAAAAGTCGTAGTAGCGATTTCTTTTACCTATAGAATCTTAGGCGTATTCGTAAACATCTAAAGTGCTATCTAACGAAGGATCTGCAGTATCTCTAGTATAGCTCTAGTGCATGTCTTAATTCAACTATTGTAAGTGTTGGTATTGTGATGCAAATTTGCCAAACATTTTCAAAATAGATTTTTGAATTTCCTCTGTTTTTATGAAAATGGTTGGTTGGCAAAACCATAAAAGGGACGTATTTTGCTATGGTTTTGCCAACCAACCATTGTTATTAGAACAAAGAAAATTAAAAAATACATTGTGAAATAGTTATCAAATTATCATCACAATACCAGCACTTGTAAACACTACGCTCACCTGCACGCTCACCTATAGCCTTTACTATGGCCTTCCTAACTATCAACTTCATGAGTTACAGCGCGTTCTGAATGTTTCTGGCCTCGTCTACACGAATCCGATCCGGCTGAAACCGCATTGAAATATTTGCGTCCACACGAATCCGCGTATCCGGAGGATTCAAATAAATGTATGCGGTGTCGGCGACCGGATTCACTGGATTCGTGTGGACGATAGGCCGATTCGCATCAAAAAGTATGCGGTTTCAAAAGTATCCGGATCCGTGTAGACGGGGTCTCTGTTTGCTTTAGTGCTTTCTGCATCTCGTTTTTGTCACATTACCCCGTTGTTGCGTGAATTACATTCGGTTATCGATTAGCTTTCGCATTGAAGTTAAAGTCAATTCTCAAGCACCCTTTAATCTTAGTGAGCTTATCTCTGTTTTGCCTCCATCTAAATACAATCTTAGAAGGAATAAAAATGCAATACATGCATGCAGCATGCAGTTCTATAGTTTATACAGGTTCTATAGTTTTATCATTAGAAATCAACATTTAGTTTTTACATTTTAATAATATGCTAATTAGGTGTGCGTGCAGTGTAGCAAAGTGCTTCAGTGAGTTGCGCTCTCGGCTTAAAATATTCAAAATAAAGCAATCATAATGGCAACGAAAACTTTTTTATTATATAATATATAGTGGTATACCGAGTGATATCAACTACATAAAAAGCCTATCCTAGTCATGAAGATATCATTGATATCGCACATGTGTGATATCACTCTCAACCAATCAACTTTCAAAATATATATATTTTTTTCTTCAATCTGTTATATAATAAACAGAACATTACATGTGCGCTTGGAGATATTAATTTTATCTTCTCGTGTTGAAAAGATATCCAACTCATTCGCTGCGCTCACTCGTGGGATATCTTATCAACACTCGAAGATAAAATTCATATCTCCGCGCGCCCATGTAATATCCTCTATATATCCTGATTTACTCAAAGCCACTTTTATCAATGTTTTCACAGTGGCTTGTGACTCAAGCAAACAAGGAAAACAAATAACTACACGAACACCGCATGAGCATGTTATTTCACACATATGCTCATTTGCATTTTAAAAGTGGGTTATACGAAAATGCTCGATAGAGCACTACTGCCGAGTTTTCTATTTCTTTTATAAAATATTAAAATCAAACGAATCGACGTTCGAGCACTGTTGAACGCTTTTCAGCCAATCAGAGCGCGCGATTTATATCATATATTTTATAATGATCACCAAAGCCCAGCTGAATCTGCGTATGTTGCTTATGTCGCTTGTGTGAACCAGGCTCTAGGGGTTTAAAAAATGCGTCCGTGTGACTCCCTTTTTTAGGACGTTCGGTACCCTTTAGGGGTTTAATTTATTGAACATTCCCGACTACGAGCATACCCAATAGTTTACCACTGAGTGACGATGACGGCATTTTATTACAAGTACCAGAATGCTTTGCGAACATACAATAGACCTAATCGGCTAACGCGTTGCTATGAACGTTTCCACCCAATCCATTTTTGGGAATTTCATAGGAATTTCAAAGGTATGGATGGATAGGTTTGTGGAGGCTCTACTGTCCGCTCGATTTTGAATGAGAGTCTTATAAGAGGATGACAGAGAGATTACAGCGATAACAATCAGAAATCTTGAAAAATACGTGTGTTTTTTTTAACGCATAGTCATCATTACACATCAAAATGTCCGTAAAAGAAAGGTCTTTTCAAATCCATAGAACTTTTTTGAAAGGGTTTGTTTAATTTTAAATATACCCATATTGTAACTTGACATGAGAATAGTCGCACAATCTCTCTTGTTAAAGTGATCAAACTGTTCGCTTTCAACTCCCAAAAGTACGTGTACTTTTTGAACGGAAAGTAGATCAAAATCATTTGATAAGGTCAATAAAAGATTGAGGTAGCTGTATCCATGGCTACTTTTTTTACTTGTCTGCAAATATTTCGAGAAAAGGTCGAAAAACCACGTTTTTGAAGCCTTATTTCTAGCAGTTTCACTAGGTGCATTGAAGCGTGAACGTATAGCGGATCTATAGCTGACCAAATGTTAACACGTGTTTTCCGATGCATAACATTTCTCACTGTTTCTCTGTTAATAATTTGCAACAAATCTCAACAAACTGCAACACCATTGCACTTTATAGTACACATCCAGCAACACTATCTGCAACAACAATAACGAAGACAGAAAACTTTCACAGAGCAATTTATTGAAATTCACCAGCAGTGGCAAAGGAATTAGGCCTCGTCTACACGAATCCGATCCGGCTGAAACCGCATAGAAATATTTGCGTCCACACGAATCCGCGTATCCGGAGGATTCAAGTAAAAGTATGCGGTTTCGGTGACCGGATTCAATGGATTCGTGTGGACGATAGGCCCATTCGCATAAAAAAGTATGCGGTTTCAAAAGTATCCGGATCCGTGTAGACGGGGTCTTATTATCATTACATTTTTAGAATTTGTTACAAAATTAAGCATTTTATTTTCAATATCTAAGACAGTCATTTGTAGTGGTTTTCAATAGCATTATTTTTCTATTTTTATTTTAGCGAAAACACTAAAACCATGATTTAAAAAACAAACATTATTATATATAAAAAAGAAAAACTCAAAATAGGAATTAATTTTGTCTTTTAATTAATTCCTATTTTGTAATTTTCTTTTTTATATGACAATGTTATAGTGGTTTTCATTAACCTGTGAAACACACTTTAGCGTAATATGCTTTATTACACTTTAACTTTAACTTTGTGTTTTAAAATCATTTGTTCAATAGCACTATTACACATTAATACACTTTATTACTCTTTCCCTATTACACTTTGTTTCACGGGTTAGAGTGGTTTTCATTAACCCGTGAAACAAAGTCTAATAGGGAAAGAGTAATAAAGTGTATTAATGTGTAATAGTGCTATTAAACAAATGATTATAAAACACAAAGTTGAAGTTAAAGTGTAATAAAGCATATTACGCTAAAGTGTGTTTCACGGGTTAATGAAAACCACTCTAATGAAAACCACTCTATAGCCGTGAAACAAGTAGTAATAATTAGTACTAAATAGTACTAATGAAACAATAGAAAACAATAGAATTAGCATAAAATTGCACTAAACAGTATAACTGATGTTTCACGGGTATATTATTTGCACTCTACCTGAAAGTTTCTATTTAGACACTACTACTCAACCAGAATCATCAAATACAAAAGGAAACAATACCTCGTTACAACTTTACTTATCTTTGATATAGTGCAAACAGTTTATCCGTGAAACAAAAGACTATATTTAGGGGCTGTTTATATGAAAGCGAGTTGGCCCTGCAAGCCTGGATAACTCTTTTGTTTTGTATTCCCGGGGGACTCAAAACAATAGTTATCCCGGCTAGCAGGGACAACTCTCCTTCATATAAACAGCCCCTTAGTTTTGTATTTCACAGATCTATTGTAGCAATTTGATTCTATTTCATGGATATAATGTTTGCGCTCTATATTCCACAGTAGCAATTTGATTCTATTTCATGGATATAGTGTTTGCGCTCTATTCCACAGTAGCAATTTGATTCTATTTCATGGATATAGTGTTTGTGCTCTATTCCACAGTAGCAATTTGTGTTTGCGCTATAGTCTAGTTGATTTGATATAAGCTTTAGCCTGGTTCACACTAGCAACATAAGCATAAGCAACTTACACAGACTCAGTTGGTCTTTGCTCATAAGCCGCACTTGTCTTTTCTCACACCTAGTTGAGACTAGAATGCTTCACTGAGTCTACGTATGTTGCTTATGATTACGATTTTGTCTCTAGTGTAAACCTGGCTTTTGCCTTTAAAGTGAATGACAAATTCTAAAAATTTTAGTTCTAAAATTCATTCTTTATGAAGCAATCATATTAATCTTTTTAATCAAAATAGGCTCCACAACTTCTGCTATTTCTTGAATTCTTCTCTTAAAGTGAGCTCTGTTAGTCGCTAAGTCCTTCCATGGCCCAAGCCTTGCTTGGCGATAAGCATACTCCCATGTTACTATAGTATGGACGTCAACATCATTTTTAAACTGTACTTGTTTTCTTGGTGAAAAAGCAGCACCAGCACTGCTGTTACTTTGAACATTATTTTCTACTTTGTCTTCCTCAATTTTAATACTATTTTCATTTTTAAATTGAAGTTTGAATTCTCTGCTCTTGTGAAGTTCATTGTCACTTTCGTCTCTCTGAACTTTGGCGTTTTCTTCTTTGTCATTATCAACTTCAGGAAAATATTTATCTTTTGTAACATTGGTGTTGTTCCCTTCAACATTCTTAGCTTTAAAACTTTTTCCTTTATTTTGATCATGTTCTTCTTTATCTTTTGTAACATTTACATCAGTTTCAAAGGTAAGCCTGCTATCCTTTTTAGGTTTTAGTTTCTTGTGACATTCGTCAACTTTGACATGGCAAAAATATGGTGAAGGAGAACAAGCCTGAGAAATTTTAACCTCAAACGATGAACACCCAGAATCTAAGTTGACAGCAACAGTAAACTCATCTATGGAATTTGGACATAATTTTGCAGTTGAGTCACACTGTTCATTATCAAAGACTATGAAATCTTCTTCGCTGTCACTACAGATATCTTCATCTTCTGAATAGCACTCATCGTCATCATCACTATTTTCATCTTCGTCCGAGAAAATTGAGTCTAAGGATGAATCCTCCTCAGCACCAAAGCCGACTGTCATTCCCATAACTTTTCCATCGTGGTTATAACAAATGTTTGAAATGTACAAGGTTACGTCGCCAATGTCGAAACAAGTGTATGTAGTGTTAATACTGTGGAAAGACTGAAACCCAGAGTCAATGCTGGCCGCGCTGTTGCAGTGACCTTCCTTGGGGAAGACGCAACCTTCCTTAGGTAAATCCTCTAGTTTTTGTTTCATATTTTCTTTCTGAATTTTTGCACAATTAAAATAATCTTGAACAATAACTGGCTTAATTATGTTTAATTCTGTGCTGTAATGAGGGCATTTTTTATCAAAATGATCCATATTTAGATTTTTGCATCCTTCTAGTGTTGCACTGTCAGAGATGTACTCTTCATAATTATCTGGCTTCATAAAGGTTGAGTACATTTTAGGACATAAACAC
Source organism: Metridium senile (assembly GCA_949775045.1). Classification (NCBI taxonomy): domain Eukaryota; kingdom Metazoa; phylum Cnidaria; class Anthozoa; order Actiniaria; family Metridiidae; genus Metridium; species Metridium senile. The sequence continues at coordinate 14,942,485 of OX459104.1, forward strand.
CCCAAATTATCTAAATCAATTTTCTTGTTTTCCATCTGCAAAACTCTGTCACATAAGTAGTTTTTATAACTCACTGGATCTAGGAATTCCAAGTTTTTTGTTAAGCACTGACATGGAGCTAAAGCTGTAGAATAATTTCTGCAGTAAATTGGTGAATTTGAGTAGCTACAATCTCCAATGTCTCCAAGTTGTTTTCCTCTTTGGATATCACATGGAAGAAAATCAGGCATTTCTCTAAAAGTATCTCCTTGAATGTCCAATGAAAGATGTAGGTTTGAACCAATAATAGCGTCCTTACTGCATTTGCTTTGAGAGTGAAATAGTCTCTTTTCAAATGGTGAAAACATCATTATCTGAGTACAAGAGTCTCTTTGCTTCCTAGAATTTGCCAAGTTCATGAATATTAAATTCTTCCAAGAATAGTTGGTTGACGTGAGCAAACAAAGTTCTTGTTCTTTGGTAGTGAATATCCTTTTTTCTTGTCTGGATCGAGGTATCTTGTGATATTTGATTCTTGGTGTTCTTGAATCTGAAGCAAAAAGGAAAAGTTTGGTTATTTTTTTTCCTTGTTGATATTGGCTTTTAGGATGGGTTTGTTCATGCTTTGTTAAGAGAATGATAAGTATGCATACAAATGAGGTTAATGAACACAATATGGATAATGATGATGATGACCATGATGATAATGATAAAAATGTAATTATGTTGATGATGATGATGTAGATGATGATGATAGTAATGATGATGAAAATGATGTTGATAATGTTGATGATAATGATAATGATGATAATAATAATTTCGATGACAATGGTAATGATAATAATAATGATAATTTTGATGATAATGATAAAGATGATGACAATGATTATAATGACAATAATGATGATAATAATGTTGATGATAATGATGATAGTAATGTTGATGATAATGATAATAATAATAATGATAATAATGATAAAGATGATGACAAAGATAATAATGTTGATAATGATTAGACAATAATAATGATAACAATGCCTTGTTCCAATGCTCACATGTACCAAACCTAATGCAAATAAGCAAAAACTATTGTTTGAATTCATTTGCATTAGATTTGGCACATGTGACTGAGCCTAAGACTGAATAGAATAAAAATATAACATTTTTTAAGACAAAAAGCTAATTCATTTAACTTTTCCATTGCTTATATTCACAAAGTTTAAACCAATAAAATAATAAATATGTAGGAAATATGAGAAAATTAACTATGGATGAGAGTCTAGCTACAAACTTAAAACATCACAAGACCTGCATGCTTAACATCGATATTGGTTGCCTATTTACTGTGAGCATAATTTTCTTTTAAAACAAATTTATTCAGTGATATTTTTCTGTATGTTTTTAACAACAATAAATTCACTTCATCAAAACCCCAACTATACAATGTGGGTTGATGAAGTGACTTTGTGTTATTGTTACAGCAAACTAAAACATCTTTTGAAATTGTAAAATGTCATCTGCTTTAATATTTAATCAGGCGTAGACTGTTAGAGCCACAGACACAAAGTTCCTTCAGCACATTTATAACTGCTTAAAGTGTAACCACATTTAGCGATGGTAGTGATGATGATGATGATATAAGTGATGGTAGTAATGATGATGATGATGATTAGGTGATATGTATAATGACAATGATTTTAAAGCAATGCGAAACAAATTTGGACTGAAACTTTGAAATAACGAAACAGTGAAAAATGATTCCCAGTAATTTTTTTTCACTGTAATTCTATTATTCATTTGGCAGTTTAGAATTATTTTTGCCTACCAAACCTTAAATTTCGCCCGGCATTTGGACTTTGGTTGGCAGCTATTTCGAGCTCTGTAAAAATGTGGTAATAGTGATGATGGTAATAATGATGATGGTAATAATGATGATGGTAATAATGATGATATTAATAATACTAATTTTAACAACAATACACAATTAATAAACTATGAGAGATGAGATAAAATGAGATAAAAGAAAACTTAAAAAAGCTGCGTCATAGTTTCTCGCGCAATTGCCAACAAACATTTCACAATTCTTTAAAGCTTACAAACCTTTGAGCCATGAAAAGAGACGGTTGTTGAGAAAATAAAATACGCCAAAAGTCCAAACACGGAATAGAATCTGAAACAGTCCTTGGAAAATGCTCGCCGACATTTTCACTATTTTGATGAACAATTACTAGAGGATCTAAACAATGTCAGCTAACAGTTCTATCTTGCATAAGTTGTAGATCTGTATAACTTCTTTCGGGATTAATATCTGTCCAATATTTCGTTGTAAATTGCAGTGGCTTTATATATTTAGAACTTTGAGTAATAAACGCTTGTGATTTCAAATTGTCGACCAAATAATGCCTCTTTCTTTCGCTATCCATACTGATGTGTTGTATTCTTGTTGTGTATGTTGGTAAATTACCAACAAATAGTCGGAATGGCCTTTTATACCCCGACCTTCTTCGCTGAGTCAGATTCTAAATCAAGCGAGGATGATGCAATTTCCAAGATGGCGGACAGTCCTAGTGATTCGAAGCACGATTTTGAAATGATATCGAATTTAAAGAATCAAATCCTCCTAAATTTAGTTTTTAAGCTTGTTAAAACTTTGGTGTTTCTTTAGGAGGGTTTGATTTCGTGATTTCAAGATGGGAAGCGACTTTCTTTGGTATTTACGCACACACCTCCGAAACGCCCGCCATTTTGCACGAAGCCTCCAGCGATTATCGGAAGCTGGATGAACTGAATATACTTCCGCCGGAAGTGAATTCTTCTCTATTTTCAGTTTTACTTCCGGTGGGAATTTTCTTCTTTCATTTTTATAAATAATCTAAAAATAGTACATAGAAGAGATATTTATATCTTATTTGTGATTTTCCACGTAATACGGGCGGATATTTTACGAGTTGTGAATGTATTTTTCCGAGTCCCTCCGGGGACGAGGAAAAATGCAAATAACGAGTAAAATGTCCGCCCGTATTACGGGGAAAATCACAAATAAGTTATTTATTATACGACTCTATGATAAAAATATTTTTTTTGGTAAGCAATTGTTTGGAAACATTTTGTGTGAAAACTGGCCTGCAGCCCGTATTTTGTCGAGTTCAAAACCGGTTTAACCGGGACAGAACTCGACTAAAATACGGCTTCATATTTTTCGAATTCTCTTCTCCTTATAAGGTAAAATTATATAATAGTCGTATAATAAATTGTTTTATAGAGTTTATTATGATTCTATATACTGAATCACTTGTACAGAAAATTTCTAGTTAGGATATATTTTATTTATTCATTTATTTCTAAGGGGCTGTATATATGAAGGCGAGTTGTCCCTGCTAGCCGGGATAACTCTATTGTTTTGTTACCCCCGGGGAATATAAAACATTATTACATGATTACATCGGTTTTCATTGTTACTTTTAGGGCTTTATATCGCGTATTACCCTGTTCATTATCAATTCAAGGGCTTTACACAGATATTGCCCCCATTTGAGGGCAATATCTATATATTGCCCTTGAATACTAATGTATATTGCCCTTGAATACTAATGTATATTGTCCTTGAATACCAATGACCTAATCCCTATATTATCCTTGTCATTTCCGTTCTTTTTCAACTTTATATGTAACGTTAAACTTAGAAATTTTCTAGTTGCGAACATTTAACCGATAAAAAAATCATCTGAAAGAGTGACCCTTTCGAGGATCGAACCCCGGGAAAAATCGGGTTTGGGGCTTCCCAAGTCCGAAATGTTTTTAACATGCAAAAACAGAAATAACTTTAAAATTGTCCAGTTCCCGTTCATCGGAAGTTCTGCTAAATCAAAAAACGCTCGATCAGGCATGTTAACTTATATCTCAAACCTAACCAAACTTGGTATAGCTACATAACTATACGACCTTAACATTTTGAAGGGGAAAATGTTCTGAAAAATTAGTCACATGACCTTTATCTGGACTACAAAATATACAAAACTTTCACCTTAAATGGGGAGTCGGTTTTTATCTTAGCATGAAACTCAAATATATGTTTGTAATTCTTTCAATAGGCACTATTCAAGGGTTCAGTTCGATTCTCTGTCATAATCAATATATCCTGAGCTAGCTAGCCCCCATTATCATCATCCGCTAAAACTCCCATCTGTCATTTCGTCCTCAGTTTCTTTGCTCTCCTTTCGTTATTATAGTGACCTCGACAAACTTTAATTGTGTAACAAGTTGTACAAGAGCTTTCTCAAGCGTTAAATTTTATTCAAATATGATACCATCGATGCATAGCTTGCTTTGCTGTGGAATTTGAGGCTGTTTATTGTCGCTTCTAGATCTTTTACTTGGGAATAAGAGCTGCCAAGTTCAAGGTAATGTCCACCAATACTTTAATGCATTTTATGTACAAAGAAACCCTTGATTTAAATGGCAATTTTTTGCATACATCTGACATAGTTTCAGATATTAAAACTTCGACCTCAAATTAATGCATATTGTAAAGCTATTTACAAATAACTTTCTAAACGCATAAAATCTTGTAACTAGTCCAAACTACTCAGTTTTCGTTTGTCGTTCAATGTGTATTAAGTTAAGAGGTTTTTTTCTTGAATTTTTAATATAATAATTTCATTTTTGCCTGTACTTTGCAACTGTGTGATTTAAGCAATACAAATACATTATAGTTATAATCATAACTTAGGATAGTTCGACAATTATGCATGCTTTTTCAAGCGTAAACGTTTATATTAGTAACTGCATAATGTCAGTCCTCATCAGCTGAAATGCAGTCGGAACGTCATATATTTGTAAACCTTTACGCGTTTGCAAAAGTCTAAAGTTTTCAATTTGAAAGACACAGTCTGACATGTTGTTTGAAACTTACTCATCTAGATCAGAATTAAAATATTATATTAATAAACTGAATGATACTTCATTAGCTGAAATGCAGCATGCATGCAGTCGGAACGTCAAATTTATAAACCTTTACGAGTTTGCGTTTGCGAAAGTTTTTAATTTGAAAGGCAGTCTGACATTTTGTTTGAACTCACTCATCCTTATCAGAATTATATTCAAAGTTGATTGGCTGACGGCTCTGGGTTGACTGCTTTTTATCTTGACCAAAAATAAATATCCGGGTTAAGCTACGGTAATACGAGCAACAAATTCGTCCAACTTGTCTCGCAACATAGCTGCAAAACAAGTTGGAAAGCGATGTTGCTCGCGTTTTTCCACCCGCGTACCAACTTGTCTCGCGTCAAAATGGCTTGTTGCAAGTTGAAAAAGTTTGTTGCAGAAAGTAGGAGATCGTTCTACTTTTTGCAACAAAACTTGTAGATGTTGCTCGTATTACCACACCAACCCAACTTGTCTCGCAGCAAAATGCATGTGACGTCAAGCACACACGAGCAGTTTCTCTGGCGTTTGTGATTGGCTGGACGTACTCAACTTAATTGCAACAAGCCATTTTGACGCGAGACAAGTTGGTACGCGTGTGGAAAAACGCGAGCAACATCGCTTTCCAACTTGTGTTGCAGCGATGTTGCGAGACAAGTTGGACGAATTTGTTGCTCGTATTACCGTAGCTTTATATATACAGCCGTTTCAAAAGAAGTTGAATTATTTCGTTCTTAGAAGGAACTGTTCGGTATTCACAAATCAAAGTTGTTTGAAATAGCTGTACTGATTATTGCCTCTCTTTCAGTAATTATATTGCGTTTGCATTTGTACTTGCATTTGTGCTTGCGTTAAGCCTGGTTTTCACTAGCGACGCAAACGCAAGTGCAAACGCAAACGCAAGCGCAAGCGCAAGAAACCTTATTTCGTTGTGAAAACCGTTTGACGCAGTGATAGTGCAAGCGCAAGATATCAAAAAAATTCCTTTTTTCTTGCGTTTACGCTTGTGCTTGCGCGTGGCACTGTTTTCGCTTGCACTTATTCACGTCTCGTTTTCACTATGAAATTAACCCGCGTGTTTGCGCTTCCGTTGCGTCGCTAGTGAAAATCAGGCTGTAATAGTTCCCTTCATAGTTCCCTGCGCCATCTTGAAAGGCAGCCGGGCCTTTACATCGAAGCTAGACGAACGTTGAGCTTGCATTGATAGAGACACGTGAATAATTGTTCCACTAGGTGTTAAAAGGTCTTTATCATTGCAAGCTCAACGTTTGTCTCGCTTCGATGCAAAGGCCCGGCTACCTTCCAAGATGGCGCAGGGAACTGTGAAGGGGACTATTTGTATGTGCGTTTGTGTTTTCAATTAAACTCTTATACATTATACTATTTTCCGTTTTCCAGATTAGCGTCTTTCCGTACTGTGCATTCAAGGAACAGTGTTCCTGCATGTGCCAAAGCTTGCTATGTCTCTACTCTGCCGTAAAGGATCTTGGGTGATTACTCGACAGGCAGCACAAGGTAACCTAGCCTGCGCAGCTTACCAATGAGATCCAGCTTTATAATTTAGCTATTTCAAAAATGACGCAAGCTAGACCAATCGATCCCAGCTCGTGTTATAAACCAGACATTTTTTCGGACGCAGGCTAGACCAATCCCAGCTCGTGTTATAAACCAAACTTTTTCTCGGACGCAGGCTAGACCAATCCCAGCTCGTGTTATAAACCAGACATTTTCTCGGACGCACGCTAGACCAATCCCAGCTCGTGTTATAAACCAAACTTTTTTTCGGACGAAGGTTAGACCAATCCAAGCTCGTGTTATAAAGCAGATCGACTTTTTCTCGGACGCAGGCTAGACCAATCCCAGCTCGTGTTATAAACCAGATATCTAACACGTCACGTTAAATTATTTTCGCAGGGAAACTGGTAACGAGATGTCTATCTCGACCAATCACATTCTCTTCCACACACGATTACGTCATCTGCGGGGCGGGGTCGGCTGGTTGTGTCTTAGCCAATCGTCTGTCAGCTCAATCAACCAATGAGGTTCTTCTATTAGAAGCAGGTCCAAAGGACAGTAGTTTTAGAATCCAAATGCCATCAGCGATGATGTATAACCTTGTTGATGATAAATACAACTGGTTTTATCATACAGAACCACAGGAATACCTGAATAACAGGTTTGTTGACGAGTTTTTTTTTTGTTGAAGATATACTATTCTGCATATTAATTGAAAAATGTGCGCGTGTGCAAACTCATTTCCAGGGCCTTTTACCGTGAGAATGTACACAAGCAAAATTGTTTGTTTGACTTTGTTAGACGAACATCTTTATTTCCAAAGCGGTTTAGTTGGAGTTACTTCGTGATTTTGACGCTTGTACTTTTGTCCGCCATATTGGTATACCAAACCAATAGTCCCCTTCGCAGTTCCCTGCGCCATATTGAAAGGTGAGCCGGGCCTTTGTATCGAAGCGAAACGAACGTTGAGCTTGCAATGATAGACACCTTTAACAATTATTCACGTGTCTCTATCATTGCAAGCTCAACGTTCGTCTCCCTTAAATGCAAAGGACAGGTTCTATTTCAGGATGGCATAGAAAACTGTGAAGGGTACTAATACAACATGGAGGTTCCATGCAGATGGCGGCTCTTACCGAAAAAAGGATTCATATATAAAAAAATCATTCATATATATCGTTGCAGCAAAAACTATAATAGACCAAATTGGCTACCAGGTTGCTATGTACGTTTTGACCCAATATTCCTTTTCCTTTTATTCCGTTCAGTGACCACGAATAATAGTTCCAAGTCGAGGTTCGCGTTGGTGCGCATGATAAATTATAGTTTTGCTATGATGCTGTGCATCAACTCCAACCTCGATTTGGAACTATTTTTCGTGGTCACTGAGAGGAGCTGTGAAAAGGACTACTAAAATCTTTTGGGAATAAGATTCTTTGTGATTTATTTTGATATCACGTGGAAAATGTTTCCAGCAATAGAGTACAAACATTAAAAGCGTGCAACATAAATAGTACTAACTAATTATATTTTATTCTAATTCTATTGTTTTCTATTGTTTAATTAGCACTATTTTCCACAATTTAGTAATTAGTGTTTCACGCTTTTACTGAGACCCCGTCTACACGGATCCGGATACTTTTGAAACCGCATACTTTTTGATGCGAATCGGCCTATCGTCCACACGAATCCAGGGAATCCGGTCACCGAAACCGCATACTTTTACTTGAATCCTCCGGATACGCGGATTCGTGTGGACGCAAATATTTCTATGCGGTTTCAGCCGGATCGGATTCGTGTAGACGAGGCCTGAATGCACTCTATTATAACTTATTCTCAGTGGTTTTTTTTATGTAGGTACTTATATTTTATGCCGGTAGATCTCTGCAATATTTTTAATGACGTCATCACACTATTGATGTATATTTACAGGACGGTTTACTGGCCAAGAGGGAGGGTCTGGGGCGGGTCTTCATCTCTTAACGCTATGATATATGTACGAGGACATGCCTTTGACTATGATCGATGGGACAGTGAAGGGGCTAAAGGATGGTCGTACGCTGACTGCCTGCCTTACTTTAAGAAAGCACAGACACACGAACAAGGTAGGCTGACCTTAGGGGTTGGGTTAGGGATAGATGAACCTTAGGGGTAGGGGGTAGGGATAGATGAACCTTAGGGGTAGGGTTAGGGATAGATGAACCTTAGGGGTAGGGGGTAGGGATAGATGAACCTTAGGGGTAGGGTTAGGGATAGATGAACCTTAGGGGTAGGGGGTAGGGATGGGTGTACTTTATGGGTAGGGGGTAAGGATAGATGAACCGTAGTGGTGGAGGGGAGGGATTAATATATATCTCCAGAGATTCTCAGTACGAGGTTTCCAGGCGGCATCCCTGTTGATTCTTCCGTCTCTCGGCCGGTAAATAGTGCAACTATAACATTCAAAAAATAAACTAATGGTAGCTTCACAATATAGCAAAGGTTATGTACACGAATCTTCAAGCTTATAATGTTTACAATGGCAAATTTACCGCTGTGAAAATTTTGTCACGCATACGCAGTCGTTTGGCCACTGTGTTATGTGTATGTACTAACGACCGTCGCGATATTGTTCCCAGGACCCAACGAGTACCGAGGAGGGAGTGGTCCCTTGCATGTGACACGTGCTAAAATGACTAACCCAATCTACCAGGCGCTGATAGAAAGTGGTAACCAAGCAGGGTATCCAGTCACAGAAGACATTAACGGCTATCAAAATGAAGGGTTTGGACAAGCAGACAGAGTCATTTACAAAGGTAATAAATGTTGGCAGGCAGGCAGGCAGACAGGCAGGCAGGCAGGCAGGCAGGCAGGCAGGCAGGCAGGCAGGCAGGCAGGCAGGCAGGCAGGCAGGCAGGCAGGCAGGCAGGCAGGCAGGCAGGCAGGCAGGCAAACGAAAGAAAGAGAAAAGCAAGCAATAGCCCCCTTCACAGTTCCCTGAGCTATTTTGAAAGGTAGCCAAGCCTTTGCATTGAAGTGAGGCGAACGTTGGGCTTGCAATGATAGATACCTTTTAACACCTTACGGGACAATTATTCACGTGTCTCTATCATTGCAAGCTCAATGTTCGTCTCGCTTCGATGATAAGGCCCGGCTGAATTTCAAGATGGCGCAGGGAACTTTGGCCAGCAAATTAAAGAAGAGACAGGCAAGCAATTAATAAGATTAACACACCAAACAGATGATTCAAACAGAAATATCTACAACTATAGTTGTTCGCAACTGACATGCACTAGATACATTAGATGTTGTTCATACAGTCTTTACAATTTGCCGATGTTTTTACCCATAAAGGCAAGCGATGGAACACATCCAATGCGTACCTTAAGCCAGTCCTTCATCGTAAGAACCTCAAGACAGAAACACAAGCCATGACAACACGTGTCATCTTTGAAGGCAATAAAGCAATAGGGGTGGAGTACCAAGTGGACAACCAGGTATGGCCTTTTTGTCAGTGTCTCTTAGTCAATCACTCAACCAAACAATAGATCAGTGAGTGAGTGAGTGAGTGAGTGAGTGAGTGAGTGAGTGAGTGAGTGAGTGAGTGAGTGAGTGAGTGAGTCAGTCAGTCAGTCAGTCAGTCAGTCAGTCAGTCAGTCTGTTAATCAGAAAGCAATCAGTCATTTAATGAAACAATTGGCCAGTTCGCCAGTCGGTCAGTCATGGGTGGCCTAGCGGTGAGAGCGCTGGCCTTTCACCGCTGTGGTCCAGGTTCGAGTTCCGGCTCGGGCATGGATTATATGTGAATTGAGTTTGTTTGATTTGTTCTTCTCTCCTATGCCACGAGGGTTTTTCTCCGGGTTATCCGGTTCTCCTCCCTCAGCAAAAATGAACATGTGAGCCGAGTTGTGTGCAAAATATTAAACGTAGAGGTAGTGAGTGTGAGTGAGTCTCCCCGACTAGTAGGACGCACTGCGTCCAGCTAGAAGATTGAGACGTTAAAAAAAGTTATTTAAGGACGGGGCCTACTATTGCCACTGCGCAGGCTACTGCGCATCTACATAGTTTCCATTTTAACGCGCTATCTTACCTCAAAAGATGACAAAATACAATTAAAAAATTCATGAATAATTAATGAGACATTTTCAAAAGAAACCATGACCATGACGAGTGTTGTAAATCTGATACAACACTAGTGTTGTATATCCTGATTTGCATAAGTTTTAACTGGTAATTTTACGGCAAAATTTATTTTAATCTTGAAAAGTTTGGTCAAATATGAAAGAGCTTACCTAGACATTTTTTAAGTAGTTTACAACATTCGCGTCCGTGTTGTATCGGCGATACAATCGCGCGCCTTCGGCTTGCGATTGTATCTGCCGATACAACACGGCCGCTCATGTTGTAAACACTACATAAAAAACCATCTAACGATGGTAGACGGGACAGTAGCGGTTTTTATAAAAACAGTCCCACAATGCACTTATGATGACGAATTTCTTTACTTAGTAGGGAGGGGACCGGAAAGAAATTGTCTTATGATGATCTTCGGCGGCAAAGTTTACCACGCGATAACTTTTTAAAACGCCCGGTAACCCCAATTTTTTTATAACTGCAATTATTAAGAACATGTTAAACAATGGTTTTGATGTAAAATTTCGAAAAACCAACTGATTTTTGAATGGAAAATAGACAAAAATTCGAATTTTCTGAACCTCGTAAAATACAAGTCGCGATGCTAAAAAAATCATATTTCACTACTAACTTTTGAAAATACGTTACAAAATGTATATTCCTATTAGAAAATTACTTGTTAATTGTTTACCGCTATCAAAGAGATGTTTCAATGAAAATACTTTGACTTTGACTTTTTTAGACAGATTTGTAGAACCCTCTGAAGGGTTAAAACAACTCACATAGTTATTTGAAGAATACATTACTTTTTAATTAGTAGGCCCCGTCCTTAAGTTATTTATTTATTCTATTCTTGGTGCATTCCATTCAAAACAATATATCAGTTAGTTATGGGGAGTAAATATTGCTATATATATATTTTTTCTCTCAATTTAATGAGACCCACAATGCCCTTTGGTCAATGTTTTTTTAAAATAGCTGTATAAATATTTATCTTTTTAGATTAGACGTGCGCGCGCAAACAAGGAAGTCATCCTATCAGGTGGTGCCATCAACTCGCCCCAGATCCTTATGCTATCTGGTATTGGTGACGGTAACGACCTCCAACAGCATGGGATCCCTGTGGTGTGTCATCTGCCAGGAGTTGGGCAGAACCTTCAGGACCATCCACAGAGTTATATAGAAAACGTACGTACGTACATATTAAAAGAGGGGAAAGGGGTGGATCGAGAACCATGTTAAAAGTATCGGGTATGCTCGTCTTTTTCTTGGGGGTGAAAATTAGCGTTTTTACGTACATTATTAAAATAATGTGTTTTTCTTTTACTTTTGGCTACTCTTACGGGCTAAATATCGTTTTCCGGTATCATTAAGTGGTGTACGTTTTTGAAAATTCCAGACATACTCGCGGTCTTTTTACTCCCGCATGAGATCCTTGAAGAACATCTTTACAACATCTAATAAAACGCGTACACGTGCTGTGTGTAGTTTTAAAGCACGCGGGGTTGTCAGAACACAAGAATGTGTGGAGTACTCCTCAACAGTTCCTGAGTGCTCTGACAATCCCCAGGTTCTTTATAGCCTGTTTACAGCCGTCCCTCCCCCTCCCCCTGCCGTTTCTCCCCATAGGGGGGGGGGGGGGGGGGATGGGGACGGATGTACACAGGCTAAGTTCTTTATAACTGCATACAGCACAGAAAGCAAGTTTCCTATTTCTTTTATAAAAAAAAAAAAAAAAAAAATTGATCATTATGTAAACGCGCGTGCTGTGTGCTCTCATAAAGCACGCGCCATAGCCAATCGAAATACATGAATTCTAATAGTTATTTTACATAATACAAAATAAAAATTATTGTCTGATATATTGTATTTTGTTGAACAGAAATGTATACAGCCCATTTGTCTTCACAAGTACCAACAGGGACTCAAAAGACTCTTTATCGGGGTCCAGTGGTTCCTTAATAAAAGGGGCCCTTGTGCACAGTCCCATTTTGACGTAGTGGGCTTTGTCAAGAGTAATGATAATGTCCCTCATCCTGATATCCAGTTTGACTTCGTTCCCGTCTCCGTTGCTAAGGTCAACAACAAATTGGTATCTAGGGGACACGCCTATAGGGTATGTGCTTTATGTGTATTCATTCATTCATCTATGTATTTATCTTTTCATCTATTTATTTATCTTTTCATTTATCAATTCATTCATCTATTTATTCATTGATTTATGTATTCATTCATTCATTCATTCATTCATCCATACATTCATATATATATATATATATCCATTCATTAATTGATTGAACAGGAATCGTAATTTTTGCTAATTTATTACACCCAGAATTCAGGGTATTTTGCAGTCATGTGACCAGCCGATGCCAAGGCCATTTCCCGCCCCACCCAAAAGCGAAGGGAAAGGGCCCTGGGAACGAGGTTGCATTTATGTATAATCTTTCCTTCATTCATCTATTCATTCATTCATTTATTCATTCATTTATTTCTTCGTCCATCAAACCATTCATTTATCTATCTATCCATACATTTATTCATTCATGCTTTCATACATTTATCCATCTTTTCATTCAATATATTTTTAATCATTCTTTCATTTATCCATTCATTCATTCATTCACCTATCTATTCATGATCATCCTTTCAATTATTTATTCGCTCATTTTAAGATGTCAGCCTCGCTCCAACGTCCAACAAGTAAAGGCTTCATAAAACTCAAATCCAGCAACCCGCGGGACCATCCCGCAATCCAGCCAAATTACATGTCTACAGAGTATGATCGGGAATTAATGAAGACGAGCATCAAAATAGCAAGACAAGTGTTTGCACAAGATGGCTTTAAACCGTTCAGGGGTGAGGAGATATCACCAGGTAAAGATACTTAGAGGGTGGGGGTGGTATTTGAAACTATGGGGGAGGGGTGGGGGACTGGTTGCATTGGATGGCTTTAAACCGTTCAGGGGGGATGAGATATCGCCAGGTAAATTCATTTAGAGGGTGGGGTGGTATTTGAAACTATAGTGGGAGGGGTGGGGGACTGGTTGCATTGGATGGTTTTAAACCGTTCAGGGGGGAGGAAATATTACCAGGTAAAGATACTTAGAGGTTGAGGGTGGTATTTGAAACTATAGGGGGGGGGGGGGGGGCTAGTTCTTTTGTTCAATGGGGATAAAATTCGTTCTGTTTGCAAAGAAAGATTTTAATAGAAGATATCGCCACGTGGAGATACTTAGTGGGTGATGTTTGGTAAAGAAATGTGTAACTATATTACCTGGGTTCCAGAGGCCCGAGAGGGATTGGAGAGGGGAAGAGAAGAACCCCTCCCGGGCTTCTGAAAGCCATGGTTGGGGGCTGGTAATTTCCTCTTATTTATTTACTTTCAATTCTGACGTATATGTACATAAAGATAGATTTTGCAACACAGCGGTCAAACGACTAGGCATGCACGAAAAAAAACCAAGTAAAATGATCGAGCACACAAATCTGACATTTGTACAGAATGGAGTGTACGATTTTCATTGTTTTTTTTCCTCAAAATATAAAGAACAATACAAAAGTATAGACTAATGGTAGCTTTAAAATATAAGAAAGGTTATGCACACGGCACTTAAAGCTTATATATTCAGGAAATTTCTTATAAATCGACTTCAAACACTGTAGTCCGAAACTCCTAATGTTTACAATGGCAAATTTACCGCTGTGAAAATTTTGCCACGCATGCGTAGTCGTTTGACCGCTGTGTTAGATTTTGCAAAATACTGGCAAAGAGACCCTAACCAAAGTTCCGTACCGTACCGCTTTTTTCGCAAAATATAAACAAAAATACAAAACTGTAGACTCATGGTAGCTTTAAAATATAACAAAGGTTATGTACACGAAACTTCAAGCTTATATATTCAGGGAATTTTTTTATAAATCGACTTCAAACACTTTTACAATCCAAAATTTAGCGCTGTGAAAATTTTGCCACGCATGCGTAGTCGTTTGACCGCTGTGTTTATCAGTATTAATTATCATCATTATTACGTCTTCACTCTCGTTCCCAGGAAGCCACGTCCAAACTGAAGACGACTTCGACGCCTACATCCGGGACAGTGTGACAACAAACTATCATCCCTCGTGCACGTGCAAGATGGGTGACAGCTCTGACGTCATGGCTGTCGTTGACAACCAAACACGTGTACATGGGGTCGAGGCTCTGCGAGTTGTTGACGCGTCGGTCATGCCTAGTATAGTAAGCGGTAATCTTAATGCGCCCACAATCATGATAGCTGAGAAAGCGGCCGACCATATCCTTAGCAACCAGTTGTTGCCAAGGGAATATGTGCCGGTTTGTGAAGTTGATGAGATGAGAACTGAACAAGAAAGAGTGAATATGTAACATAAAGCGAAACGTTTTTATTTCAATACACCTATCCAGGTGATTTCGCGCGCGCACTTCCGGTTAGTATAAGCATTACATTTCTTATTACATTTCTGTCGCATCGCCAACAGTTCCAAGATGGCGTCGTTCGAGAGTGTTGTTTAATTCCCGTGTTAACCCTCGATAGATACATTCTTAAAATAACTTTACATTAAAAAAATGTTACTTGGACAATAAAAGTTTATTGCTGCTCTATCAGGAATAAAAAAGAATAAAAACAAAACGCAAATTCTCAAAAGTAACCAAAATTGTTTTTGTCTCAAGGCGCCATTTTGGAACTATTCGTTCAAGTGACAAACAATCCTTTGTGCGCTTCGTAGCGAGATCACCTGGATTTCAAAACTCCAGGAGCCAGTTGTACGAAGCGCCTGGATAAAGTTATCCACTCGATAAGAGTTATTCATGCAGTGTATAGAATTTGTATAGGTTTTATCCGTTGGATAGGGATTTGTCCAGCAGTGGATAGAATTTGTATAGGTTTTATTCGTTGGATAGGGATTTATCCAGCAGTGTATAGAATTTGTATAGGTTTTATCCGTTGGATAGGGATTTATCCAGCAGTGTATAGAATTTGTATAGGTTTTATTCGTTGGATAGGGATTTGTCCAGCAGTGGATAGAATTTGTATAGGTTTTATCCGTTGGATAGGGATTTATCCGGTGGATAGTGCTAAATTCAGGCTTCGTACAACCGGCCCCAGTTTCGTGTTATCTAGCACCGCTGTACTGTTTGCACAAAAGACGCATTTGTACAGGGATAACCTCGATTAACCGAAAATTAAAATGGGATTTTCTATTATTAAGCGATAGCATTTTCCCGTGTTTTGCTTAAATTTGTGAATATTTTAACACAAATCGAGGCTTAGCCTGTGCAAACGCGTCTTTTGTAGCGGTGCTACATAACGTGAAGCGAGACGAACGTTAAGCTTGCAATGATAAAGACCTTTTATTCACGTGTCTCTATCACTTCAATCGCCACGTTCGTTTCGCTTCGATGCAAAGGCCCGGCTACCTTTCAAGATGGCGCAGGGGACTAATAAATTCATTGATTAATCTCAAATGTTTTCAAAGATTGTGACACCGTTTATTGTTTTCAAAAATCAATATTTATTCCTATCAAACTCTATAATACAACAGTATGGACACAGATATTTAGATATTGTAGATGTTTGTGCTAAGTAGCTTTCAGGCCTTATCATTGCGATCGTTTGAGAATGTCCTGGGAACGGGTCTAGTACAACAGTATGGACACAGATATTTAGATATTGTAGATGTTTGTGCTAAGTAGCTTTCAGGCCTTATCATTGCGATCGTTTGAGAAGATCCTGGAACGGGTTTAGTTGCGCTGAATCATGGGTAATCAGAGTACAAAAGGAGGCTTAGTGGAATACAATAATAGATTACCACCAGCATAGTCCCCAGGCCTTCCGTTCTTTGTTTTTAAGCTGGACGTCATAGGAGTAAACTTCGCAATGATACAGCGGTCAAACGACTGCGCATGCGCGAAAGAAACAAGTAAAATGATCCATACAAAACTGACATTCGTACCCACTCTATAAATAACTATGGAGTGAACGACTTTCATCGCTTTTTTCTCAAAATGTAAACAAAAAATACAAAAGTATAGACTAATGGTAGCTTCACAATATAACAAAGGTTATGTACACGAAAATACAAGCTTATATATTCAGGAAATTGTCTTATAAATCGACTTCAAACACTGTAGTCCGAAAGTGCGAAATTCCTAATTCCTAATGGAAAATTTACCGCTGTGAAAATTTTGCCACGCATGCGTATTCGCTTGACCGCTGTGTTACTTGTGATAGCCAGTATTATTCCCAAGCCTCGCTTTGATCCCTTTCTTTGGCTCATAAATAGAGAAGCTAGCATGATCACTTTTTCACTGATTCGCGTTGAATGCTGGGTAATCAGTAACACAGGAATCCCATAACATATTTTGTTCTCATTGTGTCAGCTAGTCTTTTTGGAAGATGATTTCTTATGTTCCCATGTACGAAATTTAGTAAGAGCTGTGTTTAACATTTGACTTATATGATCTGTAAGCTGAAAGACAAAACAGAATACACCTATTTCAATTAACGTTGTCCATCTGGAATGGTTGATCTGAGACCGATAGGAATTGTGGGAGCTCTTTAAACTGCAAATGCACTATCATAATCACGCTTGAATATTAATGTTTACTTCTGAAATACTGTTATCTGTAATTCAGTACCAATTAATTGTGATTAATTGTGTGGGGGAGCATTTCCACAAAAGAGGGGGCTAAGAGAGACAAAGAGTACTTAAGGGGGAGGGGTCACAAAAATTTGTTTAAGTGAAAATCAAAATACACCATCTTCATCGTCATAATCATCACCATAATCTTCATCATAATCATCATCAACATCACCACCATCAATCACCACCGCCACCATCATCATCACCATTACCATCATCATTACCATCATCATCATCATCAATCATCATCAATCATCATCATCATCATCATCATCATCATCATCATCAATCATCATCATCAATCATAATCAATCATCATCAATCATCATCAATCATCATCATCATCAATCATCATCAATCATCATCAATCATCATCATCATCAATCATCATCAATCATCATCATCATCATCATCATCATCATCAATCATCATCAATCATCACCATTACCATCATCATCAATCATCATCAATCACCACCGTCATCAATCATCACGATAAGATAAAGGTGGAAAGGCTTTACTTACGTATATTTCTTCTTGTGGTAGTTTTCCTTTTAATTGTTCGAGTTTGTTGTCGCGATATTTTTCTAGACTATGACCCATACGAACAAGCTACAAAATAACAAGAAAAAAATGAATAAAATGACTCAGTTAAGCTTTTGTGAAAAAATAAGTGTGGCTAATGAGAAAAGCCCAACTGAGTCTGCGTATGTTGTTTATGTTTATGTTGCTAGTAGAGCCTTTTCGCATAACCCTCTTTTAAAATGCAAATGAGAATATGTGTAAAATAACATGTTAATGAGGCGCTCGTGTAGCAAAGTGCTTCAATGAGTTGCACTCAAAAATAATCAAAATAAAACAACGAAAAGACAACGAAAACATTTAAAGATATCCTCGAAACCACTATCACTAATTTCCACAGTGGCTTGTGGCTCATGAATAAAATGAAAGCAAATAGCTACAAGCACAACTCATTAGCATGATATTTCACATATATGCTCATTTGCATTTTAAAAGTGGGTTATGAAAACGCACTAGTGTGAACCAGGTTTAAGCGGTACGCCAGCCATTCCACCCTATGCATACCTTCTCCTCTAGGAACGGTGTCGTAGTAGGAAAGCACAGCCAGAAGTGTCTTAGTAGTTCACTTAACGCGTTGTATTGTTGCTTGAGTTCTGCAAACAACGACTCGGACAACGAGTCTGGAACATATGAATATATTTCATTAATCCTAAAACATTATATCCATGAAAAAATCAAATTGCTATTGTGTAATAAATAGTTCTTGAATAGAATTTGTGAATATTTTGACAACAAATAGAGGCTTAGCCTATGCAGATGCGCCTTTTGATAAATAGTACAGCGGTGATAAATGACGTGAAACTGGAGTATTGCTTTGTTGAACATGTATTTTCTCAGTTCAGTGTTGCACACGACCCCACAAGCTGTATTACTTAACTAATATCACACCTATAAAAAATACTCGATTCTGATTGGCTGACAAACTGTGAATTTTTTCTTAATACCGTGCAATTAATTAATTGCACAAATCCGGGAACTTTGCTTTTGAATACCTTTCAAATAGCTGCACTTTTATTCTCAGAAACTCGTATTTTTTATAGATATGATATTAACAGGAAATTACACCTATGCTACGCACTCGTGGTATTAATTCACTTTCATCAAATACGCGCGGTATTTTTCATTAATTCTTCTCGAACGGTGTAATTTCCTATACAAATTAAATGAAGTTCACATTTACATTTACTGTTTATCGCAAATATCATCACAAAAACTATTTGGCCAGTAAGAATGGTTGTCATGGCAATACTTACGTTGTATACGTGTTTGTGACATCGATTCCATTAGCGAACCACCTGGAGACATCTCTGTTAACACGTGACATGCCTGGTCACTTGACAACACCTACGTCATCAACCATATATGGTATTGTTACATAAAATATAGAACTCAAAAAGCAGATAATCATTTGCGAATGCTACGCAAACATCACTTTGACTTTATGTTGATTAACTGTGTCATAATTAAATCGCAGTCAGTTGTATTACAAAGAAAACAAATAAAACAACACGCTAAACGATTTAGTAAGAGCTAGATACCACCTCTGTCTCACATCGTAAAAAAAAATAGAAATGTCTGAATAGTTCCCTTCACAGTTCCCTGCATCATCTTAAAAGGTAGCCGGGTACCGGGCCCGTTGAAATGATAGATACCTTTTTTAAGACATCTTGCGGGGCAATTATTCACATGTCTCTATCATTGCAAGCACAACGTTCGTCTCGCTTCAATGCAAAGGCCCGGCTACCTTTCAAGATGGCGCAGGGAACTTTAAAGTGGACTATTGTGCGATATTATGGTCCAGGTAGTTCAGTCTTTAGCGTGGCGCATGCTGGTAAATGACCGTGAGTCTCATATTTATGTAATATATACAATATGATTGGCCGATCTGTATGAGATATACAGTGGCTCGTCGAAGACGAGCCACTGTTTATCTCATACAGATCGGACACGAATATTGTATAGTACTTATGAAACTCCAACATTAGATCTTTCATATTTTACTAAAATTGTCAAGATAAAAGTAAATCTGGCCGAGAAAATTCAAGTTAAAACTTATGCAAATCAGGACGAATCTGTATGGGATATAGAACCTTCTCCACGGGTGTGAATTCTTTTGTCAATTTCTCATGAATTATTATGTAGAGTTTTATAATATCTATTAGAATATTATTAACATTTATTAGAAATACCTGAGTAAGTTGTGGTGCCCAGGATTTGATTTCATATCTACAATGTTCTATAGCTGTACGACTGTCAATGTGACTTTTACTGGTATGACTGGAAAACCCATTCTGAGGAAGACGAAACGAAGATTGGAAAAGTGATTGGAAAAGATGGAAGGAAAGAAATCCGCATGATATGCACAATATAAGTATTAAACATTTAAAGTGAATAGGTAAGTTAGTAAGTAAAAAAGGAAGGAAGGAAGGAAGGAAGGAAGGAAGGAAGGAAGGAAGGAAGGAAGGAAGGAAGGAAGGAAGGAAGGAAGGAAGGAAGGAAGGAAGGAAGGAAGGAAGGAAGGAAGGAAGGAAGGACAATTACCTCCCGTTCAGTGTTTTCTGCTGCATATTTATTCCCACTGACTATCTTCAGTGACTGTCCTTGTACTATTTTCTCTTCATGTAAATCTTCGTACTCAATCACTTCACGTAATCGACTCTACAAGAAATTAACCATTACAAGATTAGCATTACTGTTTAAGTTGAAGTTTTTGTTGTTGTTGTTTATAATTATAAAAAATAAATCACTTTTTTAACGTCTCAATCTTCTATCTGGACACGTGTGCCTACTAATGGGGGAGACTCAGACACACACTCACTACCTCTACGTCAATTATTTTGCACACAACTCCTTTTAGGAGGGAGGAAAACCGGATAACCCGGAGAAAAACCCTCGTGGCATAGGAGAGAACAACACATCAAACAAACTCAACTCACATATAATCCATGCCCGAGCCGGGACTCGAACCTGGACCACAGCGGAAATATTAGCTGTATTCTGTACGCTACTCTTAAATCCGAGTTTAAATAAAGTTATGTATGTATGTACACTGCAAAAACGGCTGAGTAGGTACAACACAGTATATTGCGTTAACCATGCATTCAGGATAACACTTTATAGTGAGTAAACCCAACTCATTTTTGAGAGTAAACAGATGAAGACGCACCATTGAGTACAATGTACTCAATATATTGAGTTTAACCTCACTTTTACTCAACAATGAGTTGGGTTTACTCACAATAGAGTTGGGTTTACTCACTATAAAGTGTTATCCTGAATGCATGGTTAACGCAATATACTGTGTTGTACCTACTCAGCCGAACGTTTTTGCAGTGTATGTAGCGGTGAAAGGCCAGCGCTCTCACCGCTAGGCCACCCATGTCACCCAATTATTGAATTACATGGAGTTTATCCTGCACACGAATGATATGCTTATTGACTGGGATGTTAACAAACTTTCCCATTTTACAGTGCGACTACTGAAACCGGGGCCACTCAAATAAATGTCAAAATAAATAGTTTTTTGAGATGAAACATAAAACTTGTAGAGGGTTCTAACAGGCTAAGATGTTTCTTATTCAATCTTTATCTATTCCGTTCACAAATAATGAAAATTATTAGCATTTTAAGCAAAAAAGTCGAACATTTGTAGAGATTCTATTGTTCATATTCTCGATCGTGATTGGATAATCATGTTTTGGTGGCCCCGGTTTCAGTAGTCACACTGTAAAAGGCATTTGTAAGGATAATATCTATTCGCCTATTTCATTCTCAGTACATACCTTTTTCAGCGGTGGTTCAGAAGTTGTTTTCGTGTCACCATTGTGTTGAGCTTCTGGTTCCTTGGTTGGTGGCGTTGATCTGTTGTGAAACAAACAAATGAATATCTATTTATCATAGTAAGAGCAGTCCCTCTCTTCGAGGCTTATATGCTCTCGTTTGAGACCTGACTGCTGTGCCTGGAGATAATCCCCTGTTCTTTTCGAAAAGCACAACAGGATCTTTTACGTCCACCTTATATAGGATTAGAGTGAAGGCAGACGGGACCTCCGGCTTTACGTCCTAATCCGAGAAGACGAGGCACTGAGAGCTCGTAAAGTGTCTTGCCCAAGGACACAACGTTAATCGCAACCATTAGGCCCGGAATTCGATCCCCTGACCACTAGACAATCACGCCTCTCTTAAAATGAATAACAAATGAATATCTCGTGGACATTTTTAAACAAGGAAACTGATGTAACCATAAGAACATTATATTTCAATGTTAGTAGAACAACGTGACAACATGTGACATTGTATGTCATGACGTCACATTGAGTAATGAGCACTTAATGACTGGTCCCGAGGGAAACAGTTATAGTTTTGTTTCCCGAGAATCTCAATGTTTCCCGAGGCTCCGGCCGAGGGAAATTATCTCTTATCAGTTGCTGAATTTCTTCCTCGCTTCTCTCACAAAAACGAGTGGCCATGACTGAAAACAAGATGGTTTGCAAACGCGCCACACGAACTTTCGATGGACTTTGACCTGATCACGTGGATTTATTCCCCGCGCGGGAGTTATATCGATTTATTTCCCTCAATGTGACGTGCTCTCGACCAATAAGAAAACGAGTTTGAATAGGATATATAATAATGCAACGTAATTCAACGTGACATGGCTTGAAGTAATAGGTGGACGTACAGTGACGGGAGGGGTGAAAGGATGAAATGACCTTAAAATTTCACATAATGTTCCAAATTTTGCCAAACAATTGTAGATTTTGGGATGTAACAGGGTACATTTTATCTTGATGATGATGATGATAATGATGACAATGGTTATGGTGGTGGTGATGACAATGATGATGATAATGAAAATGATGGGTATGGTGTTGGTGATGATGGCAGCGACAATGATGATAATGATGATAATAATGATGATAATAATGATGATAATAATGATGATAATAATGATGATAATAATGATAATAATGATGATAATAATAATGATGATAACAATGATGATAATAATGATGATAATAATGATGATAATAATGATAATGATGATGATAATAATAATGATGATAACAATGATGATAATAATAATGATGATAATAATGATGATAATAATGATAATAATGATGATAATAATAATGATGATAATAATGATGATAATAATGATGATAATAATGATAATAATGATGATAATAATGATGATAATGATGATAATAATGATGATAATAATGATGATAATAATGATAATAATGATGATAATAATAATGATGATAACAATGATGATCATAATGATGATAATAATGATGATAATAATAATGATAATAATGATGATAATAATGATAATAATGATAATGATGATAATAATGATGATAATAATAATGATAATAATGATAATAATGATAATAAAGATGACAATAATGATAATAATGATAACAGTTGTAATGATGATAATATTGGTGATGATGAAGATAATGGTGATGATTATGGCGTACTGTATTGACTGCAGGACCATAAGACTGTGATGGTTAAGACGTCGAAATAACGATTGTCCTGATGTACTCTTTGATGATGGATCAGACTGATCATCTGCTGGAGTACTGCCATAGCCCTACATGAACAAATATAGTAATTATAGACAGACAGAGGACAGACAGACAGACAGACAGACAGACATGCAAACGGACACACAAACAAGCAGACAAACAGACAAACAAACAAACAAACAAACAGGCAGACAAACAGACAGACAAACAGACAGACAAACAAGCAGACAAACAGACAATCAAACAAACAAACAGACAGACAGACAGACAAACAAACAAACAAACAGACAGACAAACAAACAGACAGACAGACAAACAGACAGACAGACAGACAGACAGACAAACAAACAAACAGACAAACAAACAAACAGACAGACAGACAAACAAACAGACAAACAAACAAACAAGCAGACAAACAAACAAACAGACAGACAGACATACAGACAAACAGACATACAGACAAACAAACAGACAAACAAACAGATAAACAAACAGACAAACAAACAAACAAACAAGCAGACAGACAGACAGACAAACAGACAGACAGACAAACAAACAGACAAACAAACAAACAGACAGACAAACAGACAAACAGACTGTACTAACAGACAGACAGACAGATATAGATAGACAAACAGTACAATGCTTACTTCATCAGGTATAGGGCTCACTCCAGTCAGATCTAACATGTGATCTCTGAATGACGACAACCTACTGGTAAGCTGTTCTGCAACATCAAAACAACATTATATCATTAGAAGACCTTTTTGCTCAGCATTCGACATAACGAGAACAAGCCTAAAATAAAACATTTGTAATTTCAAAACCATTGTGCTAGCCTATACAAAAAAGCTCCAATCAAAGAATTTACCATTTTCGTCTTGCTTGGCACATTCCGTAAACATGTCAGATGCTATTATCTTGGATGTTCTGTCTCGATGGAAGTAGTGAGACTGAAAAAATTTGGTCCAAAACTCCTTCTCCGTCATCTGCAAATGAACAAAGATGAACTTGATAACCAAAACAAAATCTACAAAAAAAAAATTGTTTATTCTTTATTGTTTATGCCATATAATTATACAAAGATATACATATATTATATAATAATATAATATAATACATAATTATACAATTGCATAAATTGCTTATTTCTCTGCGACGATCATAATCATACACACATCATATAACCGTGGATCAGACCCACATACGTATCTACATAATTATATATTTGTTCATAGTGAGCAAAAAGCGTGCGAGTTTGAGTGGAGAGAGAAATATGTTTCTATGTGTTGAGGAAACCCTCATGGCATATACCATTTGCCAATATATGGACTCCACTTCATTGTCATATGTTTTTTAATTCATATTTTAATTGACCACTACATCAAAACTAGACGCTCTATGTAGTCATAAAATCAACACAGGAGGCTAAACAATTCTACTTTGGGCTTCCTGTGTTCATTCCCAAAGCATCATGGGGGACTATATGCGACGTGACAGATAGATAGGCTAAAAGGTAAAACTAGAGTCGGGCCTTCTAGCCCGACTAATTATAGATTAGAATGACATCAACAAATGCAAAAAGTTGCAGACACAAATAACTGAGAAGTTATGAGAATTTCAAAAGAATTGAACCAGTGTTAAAACACACGGGCTCTCACTGCTAACTACAATCTTGGACAAAAGTGTTGAGACACTCTCGGTTTTTATAGACCTAGTCAGCATTCCTCAGCTGTTCCTTCCCCATCCCCCATCCAATCAATGTTGTATGTATTGATAGATAATGCCAGTGGTCCAGACAATCCCAAACATCCAACATTGAATGGAGGGGGGAGGGGAGGACGATCAAATTAATGTCAGTTAGCAAGACCGACAGTTATTTACATTATTTGTACAAAGCGTGCGAATGTCTCAACTACTTTTGTCCAAGATTGTAGTCCACCCATGCTACCCCAAGATATAGAGAAGTAGAATTTAAAAAATTCATGAATAATTAATGAGACATTTTCAAAAGAAACCATGACCATGACGAGTGTTGTAAATCTTCATACAAGACTAGTGTTGTATATCCTGATTTGCATAAGTTTTTTAAAACTGGTAATTTTACGGCAAAATTTATTTTAATCTTGAGAATTTTGGTAAAATATGAAAGAGCTAACCTACACATTTTTTAAGTTGTTTAATTCGGCTTGCGATTGTATCTGCCGATACAACACGGCCGCTCATGTTGTAAACATTACATATTATCTCTTACGTAAAGACAACATTTGTAATTCCTGGTGAACTGCCAAACATCTTATTTTACCTGATCTGGTACGACTTCAGCATGTTTCTTTTTTACTACAAAAAAAGTCACAGAATATAATAAGCACCTTTAAAACAAGAACAGGTTCCCATTTAAATCTGTACTTTCCCATTTAAATCTGTACTTATGCAAATTGTGTTGATGTGTGCTAAACACACAGATCAACCAGGCCTAATGGTCTGGGTTCGATTCCCGCCCCGGGTGATTACGTTGTGTCCTTGGGCAAGACACTTTACCCTCTCAGTGCCTCGTCTTCTCAGATAAGGACGTAAAGCCGGAGGTCCCGTCTGCCTTCACTCTAACTTCCTATGCAAAATCTACAATTGTTAAAAAAAATCCTATAAAAATAATGATAATAATAATATATATTTATATAGCGCACATGTCTGGGATTCAAGGCGCTTTACAAAACCAGAATATATTATTTCTGAAGTGAACTTCTCTAATTGGTTGATCTGTGTGTTTAGCACGTACACATCAACAAAATTTGCATAAGTACAGATTTAAATGGGAAAGTACAGATTTAAATGGGAACCTGTTCAAGATAATTTCATCTAATTACCATTTCCTGATGATGACTATCTAGTCGAAAACGTTTGAATAAAAGTCTCCAGTAACATCAAATCTAAATGCTTTATTTTCTACATAATGAGCACTGTTTACTAACAAAATTACAACAACAAAAAGATTGACTGTTTCTTTGTCATTCAAAAGTTTTTGAATTGCAAAGGATTTCAGTTCCCTTGAGAGAAAAGCTCCATTATTTTGAACACAAACATGGCTACCATTGAATCCCTCTATACAAAAAGAGTTCTCAACACTAGTACAAACTGTCAAACATTCTATTTTTATGTTGATTTTACACACTAACCTGCAGGGTATGTCTTGAAAATAGCTTCAATCGTATCAGCGTTGAGATTGTACTTGACCTCATTGCAACCAGAACTCATTGGTTGGGCATCACCCTACACAAAGTATACAAAATACAGTCATTAATGCTGTCCACGTAAAGCAAATATTAACATTACAACAACTTGTGATTCTTTGTTTATTTGTTTTAAACAGTTTTCCAACAGATATACAGTCAATGCCATTAACATTGTCCAGTACATGAAGTAGAGATTAACACTACAACAAGTGACACATGATTTTTTGTTAATTTGTTTTCAGAAATTTTCCGAAAGATATACACTCAGTAAATGTTATCAACATTGTCCACATAAAGTAGAGATTAACACTACAACAAGTGATATGTGATTCTTTTTTTCAGTAGTCAAAATATAAATTTTTAAATCTATATAGAGTATTATATAATTATATTTGATATAAATTGTGCGCTCTGATTGGCAGCAGTTTTCTGACAGATATACAGTCAAATTGAATGTCATTAACGTTATCCACGTAAAGTAGAGATTAACACTACAACAAGTGACACATGATTCTTTGCTTATTTGTTTTCAGCAGTTGAAATTTCAATTTTTAACTTTAGAATGAGTAACAGTGAACATGGAATAAGTATTATGAAATCTATGTTCACAATAAATGCTATAGTATTGAGCATTTAGAGCAAACTTAGGTCAACTAAACATTAGATGAACAAGTGTTGCTAGTACTGTTACAATACAAAGTAACGTAAATAACTTACCAAAAGAACTGATGATATCCCTACAGACTGGCCACTAGAATCTGTATTCTCTGGTTCTGACACCTAAGGAATGATGACAACAAAGTAATGTGAGAAAGGAAATTAAGAAACAATTGGATGAATGAATGAATGGATAAATTGACGCATGAATCAATGGATGTTTGAATGGATGTTTGAATGAATGAATGAATGAATGGATAAATTGATGCATGAATCAATGGATGTTTGAATGGATGGACGAATGAATGAATGAATGGATAAATTGATGCATGAATCAATGGATGTTTGAATGGATGGATGAATGAATGAATGAATGGATAAATTGATGCATGAATCAATGGATGTTTGAATGGATGAATGAATGAATGAATGGATAAATGATTTAATTAATCAATTAATGAATCGATGGATGGGTGAATAAATGAATGGATGGGTAAATGGATAATTGAATGAATGAATGTAAAAATAAATGAATGAATAAATGAATTAAATAAATGAATGAATAAATGAATGTATGAATGGATAGACAAACAAATGAATGAGTAAAAAAATGGATGGTTGGAAATTAAAAAATAAATAAATGAACAATCTCAGACTCATAATAAAACACATTCGTAGTAGCAAGGCCTCATTTGAACTAATCCTAGTAAATAAATGAATCAATCAACAATCAATCAATCAATAAATAAGTAAATTAACAAACAAAAAACAAAACACATTATTGCTTACCTTTCCTCTATTGGACCAAAATTCTTCTGATGTGATCACCCCACTAACAACAAGATCCTTGTATAACTGATAAACTTCTGGGTTCTCTTTCAAGATTCTGTGGATTACAAATGGTAAAATAGATGAGGTAAAAACATTGACTATTCATCAGCTTCCAAATCATTTTAGCATGGACAGAATTCTTGGTAACTATTATTTCAATGTTTGACACATCATCATCACCATCGCTGTCAGCACCGCTATCATCACCACATCATCATATTCATTATTACCACCATCATCATTTCCAACATTACCATTACCATTACCATCATCACTATCCCCATTGCCACCATCATTGATATCACCATCATTAACACCAACACCAACATCATCATCACCATCATCACTAGCACCATTGCCACCACCATCGATATCGCCATCATCATCACCATCATCACTAGCACCATTGCCACCATCATCGATATCGCCATCATCATCACCATCATCACTAGCACCATTGCCACCACCATCGATATCGCCATCATCATCACCATCATCACTAGCACCATTGCCACCATCATCGATATCACCATCATCATCACCAACATCATCATCACTAGCACCATTGCCACCATCATCGATGTCACCATCATCATCACCACCAACACTAGCACCATTGCCACCACCATTGGTATCGCCATCATCATCACCAACATCATCATCACTAGCACCATTGCCACCATCATCGATATCACCATCATCACCATCATCATCACTAGCACCATTGCCACCATCATTAATATCGCCATCATCATCACCAACATCATCATCACCAACATCATCATTACCAATATCACCACCATCATCACCACCAACATCATCATTACCAATATCAACATCACCACCATCATCATCACCATTGCCACCATCATCACTATCACCATCGTCATGATCACCATCATAATTACCAAGATATCAACATCGCTATCACCACCACCATCATCAGCATTGCTACCATCATCCCTATCACCATCATCATCACCACCATCATAATTACCAAGATATCAACTATCACCACCATCATCACAGTTATTACTATCCCCATTGCAATCATTATCACCATCGTTATCACCAAAGAAAAAAAAAACATCATCATCATCATTACAATTATCATCATTACCACCCTAAACTTCATTCTCTACCTATTTTTGTCTTCCAGTTCTTTGCTTGCTTTCATTCTATGTGCTGGTATGAGCTGCGCCAATAACTCCTTTACCTCATCTCTCTCAGACTTTGCCGATGCTGTGTTAGGGTTAGTGAAATGAAAGCTAAATGAACCCCCATCATGGAGCACAATTTGTAGCTGGATTTTGGAGCTTCCCTCTGGACTGATTCGTTGTACTATCAATGCATAAATCAAGAAGTCATAGAGTACTCAAGTGTGACGTCACGAAAAAAACAAATTTTGGCATTTACCAATTGCGATGGACAATCACAAAAGACATTCACATTTCAAATTTGATGAGAATCGGTCAAATAGCAGCTGAGGTATGGCCATATGAATACATAAATCACTGTAATTTAAGCTCTGTTTCTAAAGTTTTGAAATGAGCCGAAAATACAGTGATTTTATGGGGAAATTATAATGATAATGATAATGTATTTATATAGCGCACTTTCTATGTGTATATATTCAAATGCGCTTTACACATTGTAGTTAGCTGTTAGTAGTTAGTATATATTAGTGTAAGTGTAGGCCTTTCACTGAGGATGGTCGTGACCTGCGTCCTCAGTTGTTCTTTTACGTCCCCCCGATTAATGGTTAGTGTGTGAGTGGCGAGACGGGACCTCCGATTTAACGTCCTTATCCGAGAGGATGAGAAGCCTAACAATTATAAACCGAAATAAATACAAAGTTATAACATTCTCCTCAATTATTTAAAGACCTTGAGTGATGGTCCGGTTGGGGTTTGAACCCCCGACCTCCCGGTTAACAGGCCGTGCTCTCCCATATGAGCTAACCCGTTAATCGGTTATGCCATTATATATTCAAGTGACTATAATCTCAGCTGCTATTTGACGAATTCCGGTCAAATTTGCTGTGTGAACGTCTTTTTTGATTGCCTATTAAAATCGAGAACCAAAAGTATGATATAGTAAAACTATTATTTTATGACGTCATATTCGTCGTACTCTATTGGAGAGATAAGGGGAGTCTACTGAATGCGGAATATCCCTAGCCAGTGGCTATATATAATATGTTAAATGTTCGAAACACTCACACTCACTACCGCTACATTAAATATTTTAGCATACAACACTGCGCAAATGTTTATTTATAATTCAAGGAATTGTTGTTTATTCAAACTCATAAATTTGTGCCATCTAAATCCCGTAATATTAATATAAACCCTTTTTAAAAAATTTTTTTTTTTTTTTAATTGAAAATGTTGGCACAATTTTAGAGTGATTTTACCTTTAATTTCAGAGTATTTGCAGTCTATTTTTGGCTTGTTGGTTCCTTGCTGTGTCCATGATAATCTATTAGTAAGAAGACCAAGTTTTCCAGTGTTTTTCTTGTATTTTGTATTAATTATCTCTAACAATTTAGTTTCTTCGCTGTTCGCCGCCATGTTGGATGGCAGCATGTGACCGCTGGTCACCGAACATGCGTTACCACAGGTAGCCCGTCAATCTTCCACAAATCTTCTATCCTAATTTTCTTATTTTAATAATTATTTAATTTTTGTCCAATTAAGTAATGATTAATAAAACAATCAAATTAAATATCAAGCAAAAGAAAGTTAAATAAACGCTTAGGAAAAAGAAAATAATCGATCTTCCTGGATTCTGACAATGCCAGTCATGAATGACTAAAAATTCACGAATTTATAATTTAATAGCTGTTTTGTTAGCGCAAAGGGGTAAATAGTTTATAGTCTAGGACATCTAGGGGCTGGTTCTCTCCCTCCCTGGTCTTTTGACTAGCGCGACGTTAGGCCGGTTTTCTGTCGGGACTGAGCGCGGATGGGGCCGAAATCTTCATCCTACACGTTAAATCGATTCCATGCTTCAGCTTCAAAGAATGTCTATGAAGAGTCGTCCCAATTTGTGTCTTTTTTCTCATTCTTTTGTTTTCCTGTTTTTTGTTTCTATTTCTTTGTTTGGTGTTTTCTTTTTCTTAACTTATTTTTAATCTTCACTGTTTTCGGGTAACTAAAGGCGTATATCCAATCCGTCTCTTTAATAATCATTCTAATCAATAATCGGTATACCATTTACTGTGCGACTCGCCGTACCCAGAGGAGATAACAGTAGTACGTATCCCAAACTCCTCTGCGCCGTACCGTAGTCACTTACAAAAACTTTTGATGAATTTTTGACTTTATTTTGACATTTTTTCATCTCAATCGAACCAATTACAGACATCAAAGTTTCTAAAGTCTCCGCCTCTCGATATAAACTTGTACCTGATTGGTCCGATTGAGATGAAAAAATGTCAAAAAATCATCAAAAGTGACTACGGTACGTCGAGTCGCACAGTAAGTATTGTTTGATGTGTTGTTCTCTCTCATGCCACAAGGGGTTTTCTCTGGGTTATCCTGCTTTCTTCCCTCAGTAAAAATAAACATGTGAGTTTGAATGTAGCGTGCTTGTAAATACAGAATGTAGTGTGGAGTGCATGTGTGTGAGAGGCAGCAGGTCCCCACCAGCTATAGCTGAAAAACATAGTCTGCTTTCACAAATAATTTTTTATTTTATTTATTTGCTGCCTTAGTCCAATGTGATTGTAGCACTATTGGGCTTGTGTTAAATCCTCTGCTTATAGCCAACTTTTTAGAAATGAATGGAGAATAATATAACTTAACTACAAGTCCCAACGTTTAAAAAGTCACCAGAACAAACTATTTTCCTTGGAGTTTTTGTAAGGACTGTTTGGCATTCAACTTTGATAAACGTCCTATTGATTTTTAACAAAAAAAAAAAAAAAAAAACGTTTTTGTAAGTGACTACGGTACGGCGAGTCGCACTGTAACAGCTCTCTTAAGCCTGGTTCCCATATAATCGCTACGATCGCCAGGATCGCTGTGATGACGCTTTGGTTTTGTGAAATAATAAAAATATCACTACTGACTAATGGTTAAAGCTTAAATTTGACGAAATAAACCTTAACATAAAAAATCAGTGTCGATTTTGTTTAATCACAAAGAATCTGAGCTATATTCTGATTGGTAAACATGATTTTCGGCGATCGTAGCGATCATATGCATGGAAACCAGGCTTTACCAAAACTAAAAGACGTAACTACTACTTAAACAGTACTTGAATTGTACTTATACATATTTAATAAGTATTTGACGAATGGCTTTTAGTATTTGATGGGTATCCCACCGTCGTTAAATCCCTCCTCTATTTTAAAAAGTATTTATACACTGTTATCTTCAGTACATGTACATATTAAGTATAATTATTATATAATTGTCAATGAAATACCTATTTTTCTCTGCATGTTTCAAAAATTTGATATCTTCACATATTATCACTATGGTTACACAGCTTTACGGAAACTTATTATGCCGAAGAATGTTTTATTTTATTTTCATTGATAATTATATAAGCAGAACATTACATGGTCACTTGGAGATACAAATTTTATCTTCTCATGTTGAAAATCTCTCACTCTTTCGCTGCGCTCACTCGTTAAGATCATTTCAACACTCGAAGATAAAATTTGTATCTCCACGTGCCCATGTAATATCCACCATATTAGCTCAAGTCTTAAGACAGGATTAAATACATGTACAGGTCCAATACATTGCAACAAGTACACATTAAATACATGTCAAATACCTATTTATAGTGCGAACCACAAAACCGTGGGCACCCAGAAATATTTTAGAAATCGTTTATTATTCGTTGAACAACTCAGAAACAACTATATTACCGCAAGAAGTTTGACTGATGTGTAGTATGATAACCCTTTTGTAGTTAGAGTTGTTCAACGAACATAAACGATTTCATAAATATTTCTGGGTGCCCACGGTTTTTCGATTCGCACTGTAAGTATACAGCTAAGACCAGATTAAGTATAAGTTAAGGCTTCGTTTACACGGTAACGGACAAATCTTTGACCGGTCAAAAAAACATCTGCTTAGGGGCTCCGTTCAAACGGGACCGCGCTAAACGTGAAATTATTTGGACGCCTAACCGGTCAAAACGAAAATATTGTAATGATCGGTTCCGTGTGAACAGCATGTCCATGTCGATCTTTTGACCGGTCAAAAATTCGTCCGGTCCCGTGTAAACGTAGCCTAAGTATATAACGTTTTCCTAAGGGAGGACACATTCTTTAAAAGCAAACAAGAAGATTTGAGGGTGGTAATGTTAGAAAAACACTAGGTTATAGCGCCATCCTCATTAAATAAATTTAATTTTAGATATTTCAAGATTTAGCGACTAGTAGTTCTTGTCATAGTTTCTTGTGGTAAAATCCCCGTTGCTTGCACTTTAAGTCTCCCAACAAACCATTTAAGATTATTGCAATATTAACTGAGTTTCAAGATTTAGCGACTAGTAGTTGTCGTAATTTCCTGTAGTAAAATCCCCTTTGCTTGCACTTTAAGTCTTCCAACAAACCATTTACGATTATTTCAATAATTTTTATTTAAACCAGAAATGGTTTCGAGATTTTAGCTGGTCGTATTTCCTGAAATAGTTTCTTGTGGTAAAATCCCCGTTGCTTGCACTTTAAGTCTTCCAACAAACCATTTACGATTATTTCAATAATTTTTATTTAAACCAGAAATAGTTTCGAGATTTTAGCTGGTCGTAGTTCATGCCGTAGTTTCTTGCAGTAAAATCCCCGTTGCTTGCACTTTAAGTCTTCCAACAAACCATTGTGTAGATTATTGCAATAACTGAGTTTCAAGATTTAGCGACTAATAGTTCCTGTCGTAATTTCTTGTGGTAAAATCCCAGTTGCTTACACTTTAAGTCTTTCAACAAACCATTTAAGAATATTACAATAATTATTATTTAAACCAGAAGATGCTTGAGCTTCTAGCTGTTCGTAGTTCCTGCCATAGTTTCTTGTGGTAAAATCCCCGTTGCTTGCACTTTAAGTCTTCCAACAAACCATTTAAGAATATTGCAATAACTGAGTTTCAAGATTTATCGACTAGTAGTTCCTGTCGTAATTTCTTGCAGTAAAATCCCTTTGCTTGCACTTTAAGTCTTCCAACAAACCATTTACGATTATTTGAATAATTTTTATTTAAACCAGAAATGGTTTCGAGGCTTTAGCTGGTCGTAGTTCCTGAAATAGTTTCTTGTGGTAAAATCCCCGTTGCTTGCACTTTAAGTCTTCCAACAAACCATTTAAGAATATTACAATAATTGCTATTTAAACCAGAAGATGCTTGAGCTTCTAGCTGGTCGTAGTTCTTGCCATAGTTTCTTGTGGTAAAATCCCCTTTCCTTGCACTTTAAGTCTTCCACCAAACCATTTTAAGATTATCATAATAATTATTATTTAAACTGGACGGTGTTTCAAGATTCTAGCTACTTGTAGTTGAAGTCGTAGTTTCTTGCGGTAAAAGTCCCATGGCCTGTGCTAAATCTTCTAACGGCGCCATCTCTTTTGGGTCAAGTGTATTAAATGATTGATTAAAAAGTACAAAGTTCATAAAAACACAGTTTAAGTGCGGGTGTAGCTCCATGCTGACCATGTCTATATAGTGTACAAAGAATAAATGAACAAGAACATGAAATAACAGTTTCTCGATCTTGGTGACTATTGACGTAAAGTGAGCAGGGAAAACCATGCCTGAAAATAAATAAATAAATAAATAAATAAATAAATAAATAAATAAATAAATAAATAAATAAATAAATTAATTAATTAATTAATTAAAAAATTAATGAATTAATGAATGAATAAATAAATAGATAAATGAATGAATAAATTAATTAATTTAAAAAAATAAATAAATAAATTAATTAATTAATTAAAAAATAAATGAATGAATGAATGAATAAATAAATAGATAAATGAATGAATAAATTAATTAATTTAAAAAAATAAATAAATAAATAAATAAATAAAAAATGAATGAATGAATGAATGAAATAAATGAATGAATGAAATAAATAAGTAAATAAATAAATGAAATAAATAAATAAATAAATAAATAAATAAATAAATAAATATAAACTTGAGTTTTATTAATAGTTCCCTTCCACAGTTCCCTGCGCCATCTTGAAAGGTAGCCGGGCCTTCGCACTGAAGCGAGACGAACTTTGAGCTTGCAGTGACAGTGACCTTGTAATATTATAATATTAAGTCTTTTACCGGTACTACAGATAAAGCAGGGCTTTATTCCAATCTGACACATTGTGGGACAGTTATTCACATGTCTCTATCATTGCAAGCTCAACGTTCGTCTCGCGTCTATGCAAAGGCCTGGCTACCTTTTAAGATGGCGCAGGGAGTTATGAAGGGGACTATCGAAGAATGTTTTAAATAGAGAAGTGTCTTGATCAGTGTCTTGATCAGTGTCTTGATCAGTGTTTGATTGAATATCAAGACATATGCATGTGACTGAAGTCGAGATTATTAATGAATTGGTTTATACTCACCGAATTTTGAAGGGAAGACGGTGTTGTCTTGTACATGTTTTTCTACGTAAGTCATAACATAATCTATATATTGAGGTGCTGGGATTAGAGTTTTGGTTTTCTTGCCTTTTTCTTCTTGCCATGAATATGGTCTAGATACAGGACAAACAAAAATGATGAGCACAGTATTTAATAGCATCCTAATGATGATGATTATGATGTTGGTAGTGGTTATTATGATGATGGCCATGAATATGGTCTAGATACAGGACAAACAAAAATGATGAGCACAGTATTTAATAGCATTCTAATGATGATGATTATGGTGATGATGATGATGGTGGTTATGATGATTATGGTGATGATGTTGATGGTGGTTATGATGATTATGGTGATGATATTGATGGTGGTTATGATGATTATGGTGATGATGTTGATGGTGGTTATGATGATTATGGTGATGATGATGATGGTGGTTATGATGATTATGGTGATGATGTTGATGATGGTTATGTTGATGATGGTGATGATGATGATGGTGATGATGTTGATGGTGGTTATGATGATTATGGTGATGATGATGATGGTGGTTATGATGATTATGGTGATGATGTTGATGGTGGTTATGATGATTATGGTGATGGTGATGATGTTGATGGTGATGATGATGATGTTGATAGTGGTTATTACGATGATGGCCATGAATATGGTCTAGATACAAGACAAACAAAAATGATGAGGACAGTATTTAATAATAGCTAGCATCCTAATGATAATGATGATGGTGGTGATGATGGTTTTGGTGATTATGGTGATGATGATGATGATGGTGGTGGTGGTTATTATGATGATGGCCATGAATATGGTCTAGATACAAGACAAAATGTAATGATGATGATGATGATGATGGTGGTGGTAATGATGATGGTGATGAATTTTGAAATGGCATACAATGTAAAATTGATGTATATCTTTGTTCAATAACATAATAAATTAATTTGACATAGTTTTGTACTTACAGTCCACCAGGCGCAGACATCATGGGACATGTTGTTGCTGTACATACTTCACTGATACATCCATATAGCAGATTGATAGTATTGAAATGACCTATTGCTGGACGACGAATAAAGAAATAGATATTGGATTATTAATTCCATTTTCAATACTCAAGTGTGATGTCACGAAAAAACAAATTTTGGCTTTTACAATTTGTGGTTACAAATTACGATGGACAATCACAAAAGATGTTCACACGCCAGGCGAGAATCGGTCAAATATCAGCTGAGATATGGCCACTTGAATACATAATTTCCCCATACAAATCACGGTAATGTAAGCTCAGTTCCAAAAGTTTTGAACTGAGCCGAAAATGCAGTGATTTGTATGGGGAAAATATATATTTATATATTCAAGTATATCTCAGCTGCTATTTGACAAATTTGGGTCAAATTTGCTGTGTGAACGTCTTTTTGATTGCCCAAAAATATGATATAGTGACAATATATCATCACTTGAGTACTCTATAGTCCTTTTCATATGGTTCTCATCCATTAACCTCATCCTCGATAGCCTGTAATATCTTATTTCAGGGTTCGTGCTGATGTCAGTAAACAAAATCTAAGGAGTTTTCAAGGAGTTTTCAAGGACCAAAAAGGAATTTTGAAGCACTTTTTGCGACAACTTTGATATACGAAAATTTACGAATTTACGAAAATGATGTACAATACTAAAATTTTTATTTAACTTTAATTTGCAATACTAGAATTTTTACCCTACTTTAGCTAGAATTAAGGAGTTTTTAAGGAGTTTTTGCTGGTTTTCTAAAATTCAAGGGCTTTTCAAGTGCCCTTGAAAACGTAAATCAAATCTAAGGAGTTTTCAAGGAGTTTAAGGAGTCAGTAGCACGAAGAATTTGACTATGGGCCATGGAATTTGTAAGTATTTCAATGTTTGATAAAATAATGTGTATACTCCTTAAATTATCACGAGCTGTAGTCAAATTCTAAAGAATATATTACACGCTATCATCATTATTAACATCATTTTCATCACCACCACCACTAGCCTCCTATGCAGCCGCTCCTTTGTATCGTCACGCAATATGAGTCTCCCAAAGGAGCGACTGCATAGGCGGCTACACCACCACCATCATCACTATAACTTACTATGTGTCGCTATCCACTCATTATAATCTATTCCTTCAGGTTTTTCTAATATGTCTTGGATTTCTGTTTTATTCATAATTGTGCAGTTTATATACGCTTCTTCTAAATATGGTTTATTTTCCTTCACTTCTTCTGTGTTGATGACTTTCTTTTTCCCTTTCCTACAAAAACAACATTCAGTTTTGCACATTCAGACAAACATACAAAACCTCATCAAAACTGACAAGCAAACAAGCATGCAAACAAGTAAACAAACAAACAAACAAACAATCAAGCAAACAACAAATACATGCAAGTAGCAAGCACACAAACAAACAAACAAACAAATACATGCAAGTAAGCAAGCACACAAACAAACAGACAGACAAACAAATACATGCAAATAAGCAAGCTCACAAACAAACAGACAGACAAACAAATACATGCAAATAAGCAAGCTCACAAACAAACAAACAAACAAGCAAACAAACAAATACATGCAAGTAAGCACACAAACAAACAAACAAACAAATACATGCAAGTAAGCAAGCACACAAACAAACAAACAAGCAAACAGACATACAAACAATAAAACAAACACCAAAGTAAACAAAAACAAACAAACAAACAAACACACATACATACAAACAAATATACGCAAGTAAGCAAGCACACAAACAAACCAACAAGCAAACCTATAAAAAACAAAACATACAATACAGACAGAAAGACAAAAACATAGGGAGCCAGACATATAAGACAGACAGACAGATAGACAAAAACATAGGGAGCCAGACATATAAGACAGACAGACAGATAGACAAAAACATAGGGAGCCAGACATATAAGACAGACAGACAGATAGACAAAAACATAGGTAGCCAGACATATAAGACAGACAGACAGATAGACAAAAACATAGGGAGTCAGACATATAAGACAGACAGACAGACAGACAGACAAAAACATAGGGAGATATAAGACAGACAGACAGACAGACAAAAACATAGGGAGCCAGACATATAAGACAGACAGACAGATAGACAAAAACATAGGGAACCAGACATATAAGACAGACAGACAGACAGAAAGACAAAAACATAGGGAGCAGACATATAAGACAGACAGACAGACAGACAGACAAAAACATAGGGAGCCAGACATATAAGACAGACAGACAGAAAGACAAAAACATAGGGAGCCAGACATATAAGACAGACAGACAGATAGACAAAAACATAGGGAGCCAGACATATAAGACAGACAGACAGACAGACAAAAACATAGGGAGCCAGACATATAAGACAGACAGATAGACAAAAACATAGGGAGCCAGACATATAAGACAGACAGACAGATAGACAAAAACATAGGGAGCCAGACATATAAAACAGACAGACAGACAGACAAAAACATAGGGAGCCAGACATATAAGACAGACAGACAGACAGATAGACAAAAACATAGGGAGCCAGACATATAAAACAGACAGACAGACAGACAAAAACATAGGGAGCCAGACATATAAGACAGACAGACAGACAGATAGACAAAAACATAGGGAGCCAGACATTTAAAACAGACAGACAGACAGACAAAAACATAGGGAGCCAGACATATAAGACAGACAGACAGACAGATAGACAAAAACATAGGGAGCCAGACATATAAGACAGACAGACAGATAGACAAAAACATAGGGAGCCAGACATATAAAACAGACAGACAACATAGGGAGCCAGACATATAAAACAGACAGACAGACAGACAAAAACATAGGTAGCCAGACATATAAAACAGACAGACAGACAGACAAAAACAGGTAGCCAGACATATAAAACAGACAGACAGACAAAAACATAGGGAGCCAGACAGACAATACAACACAGACAGACACATATTAAACATGCCTTGGGATTTGGCTTGATGATTTTTGGGTATGAACGGCCTGATAAGCAGACATATAAGACAGGCAGACATACAGACAGACAAAAACATAGGGAGCCAGACATACAATACAACACAGACAGACAGACACATATTAAACATGCCTTGGGTTTTGGCTTGATGATTTTTGGGTATGAACGGCCTGATGAGCAGACATATAAGACAGACAGACAGACAGACAGACAGACAGAAAGGCAGACAGACAATACAACACAGACAGACAGACACATATTAAACATGCCTTGGGATTTGGCTTAATGATTTTTGGGTATGAACGGCCTGATAAGCAGACATATACATGTAAGACAGACAGATAGACAGACAGACAGACTGACAGACAAAAACATAGGGAGCCAGACATACAAGACAACACAGACAGACAGACACATATTAAACATGCCTTGGGATTTGGCTTGATGATTTTTGGGTATGAACGGCCTGATAAGCATTAAAGAAGTACTTCCATGGAAAGTTTGACTCATACCAAGGTGTTGTCTCCATGCTACACAAACTCATTATGTAATACAACCAACTGAACACTGGTGCAAGCAATCTTATCAAATAAAATAATCATGATCATTGTTATTATTATTATATTTTTGTCAAAACTATTAGAGAAACCTTATAATAAAAATATCAATATTTATCTTAAAATTCAAGAATAATTATTATTGAGAATTTTACAAATTAAGAAATCATGTCTGTGACGAAGGTTGTATTTTAGATACAAAATCGTTCATTGTTATTATTCATTAAAAACAATTGTTAAAACTACTACAGAAACCTTAGAATAATAATAATATTAATAATTATCATAAAATTCATGAATAATCAATGAGAATTTTACAAATTAAATGTCTTTCATTCCAAAGAAAACAGGGCACTTCAATCCAGCACTAATAAAACATGTACAACTTTTCTTGGAAGTGTTTTGTGGACACACTCTTATAGGTAAGAGTTAGTTTTCAATTACAAAAATAATAAAGAAAACGAAAACAAGCCCAACTTTGGCTAATAGTTACTTTTAAATTAACACCTTTTTACCTGTTTACTGACAAAAATAATTAAAACATAACTTCAACACTGACATAATTATTCAAAATTTACACATTTTCTTGGAAGTATTTTGGGGTATCTTATAGTTTACAGTTAGTTTTAAATAACAAAACTTATAAAAGTTAAACCCAATTTAGGCTAACAGTTTTTTTAAGCCTTTTAATACTTCAACACTAAAATAATCGTGTAAAAAGTAAGGTTAAAAATTAAAACTTCTTTTTTGGATGCATTATTTTGGTGTCACACTCTGACAGGTTATAGTTAAATTCAAGCCACAAAATGAAACTATTAAATGTTATAT
The DNA here is from genome assembly GCA_949775045.1 of Metridium senile. Lineage (NCBI taxonomy): Eukaryota > Metazoa > Cnidaria > Anthozoa > Actiniaria > Metridiidae > Metridium > Metridium senile. The sequence goes on from OX459104.1 coordinate 14,983,528, forward strand.
TAAAGAATTATTTTAAGCTATAATAAGACAATAATATAATAACAACTCATGATTCCAAGGTTAAAACATTTTCTTGGATGTATTTTGGTGTTATACTGACAGTTTATAGTTCACTAAAATATTATGTCAATTAACTAAAATATTAACTTTATACTAAAAATTATTATAAGCTTTTTTTAGACATTTTATAATAACAACTTCAATATTAAAATCAGGATTCAAAAATTACAAATTATGTTTTTGTGTGTATTTTGGGGTCACACTTTGAGTCATCAAACTCAAATGTTAAAACTGTTACTAGAAATTATTTTAAGCTTTTAAGACAAATATTAAAAAATCATGATTCAAAACTTACAGCTTACTTTATAGACAATAATAAAAAATAATTATTCAAAACTCACAACTGCTTTTTTGTATACATTGTATTTTGGGGCCACACACTCATTCCCAGAACTAAAAATATTAAAACTGTATACTAGAAATTATTTCAAGCTCTTTAGACAATAATAAAAGTACTAAAATTATGATTCAAAACTTACAGCTTACTTTATAGATTTCCTTGGTAGTATTTGAGGTCTGTATTTTGTAGAGAGTTAGAAGCCAAACAGGAAAAAAAACTGGTGAAAACATCACCTGATACCACTAGATATCACCTGATGTGATGTCATGTAACATTAGTATGCGTAACTACTATGGATGTTAAGTGCTTTATTTACTATGAAAGTTACTGGAGCGATTCAATGTCTGTTTACAATTCAATCTTGGAGGTGTGTTTGTTTGTATCACATGACTATTTTTGAGCAAAATGATTGGCCAGAAGCAATCACATGGTACAAAAACAAGACAGGATTTGAAAAAAGCTTCTTACCACTCTGGTGATTTTGATAGTATTAATTACAGGCAATAATCTTCCATCAATGTTTCAAAACAGCTCAACTTCAATTTGATGATAGACAAGGGTGTTATATTTTCACTAGTTAATTATACATGACTCATTTTAAGTCATGGTTAGTCAAATTCTCAGTTTCAAAGTTTTTTTTTAGCAAAAATTGACTTAATTAGAATGCAAGTTTTGAATATTGATCATGACAATATATATTTTTCATTTATTATTATGTGTTCCTTGTATTTTTGTTTTGATAATAAATTTTGTCACAAAGTATTTTCTCAACAAGAAAAAGTAATATTTCTGAACAATTATTATATTTATTCATTAACTTTTCAATGAAATAATTTTTCGGATGCAATCATTATGATAAAATAAGATATGCAACATGTCAAATTATATTTTAAACTTCACAATATTATTACCAAGGCAACTAGATTTATGAAGGAAAATGGATCGTTGTTATATGCAAAGATGGTCATGCAACTGCCAAAAGGACAATAACAACACGATGACTGATCACTAAGGAACTTGTTTCTAAAAATAAATATTCATTGAAGATGCAGATATCAAGTGCATGATATAGTAAGCGCTAAATATAGCGCAAAAATACTATATCCATGAAATCCAATCCAATTGCTACTGTGGAATGGAGCAAAAATACTATATCCATGAAATAGAATCAAATTGCTATTGTGGAATGGAGCACAAACACTATATCCATGAAATAGAATCAAATTGCTACAATGGAATAGAGTGCAAACACTACATTCTTTCCCCTCCCCCCAAAGTCCCTTTACTACATTATGTATGAGTCTTTGGTCGGGAGTGATTTTGTTGATAGTGATAGTGAGTTCAAAAACTGTCTCAGAAACAGTACTTTTAAGTTGTTCTTGCAAAATAAACGCCAGATAAAGAAAGATAGATAGTTACTAAAGCAATTGGTGTTGAGGCCTGCGATTTGGGATGTTGGGAATAGTTTTCAGAGAGGCTGATTTGAGCTGTTTATTTGTAAGGAGTTGTTGTCGCGAGCTTGAGGTTTAAAACCGGTCATGTTCTCTGATACATTGTAAAGAAAGACGTATTACTTTAATCTAATACATATATACTCCAGATCGCTAAGTTGAATTTCTAGATAATAGGGTGTAGCGATTTCAAATTTTGCTGGTATGTTTGTTGTTCTGTGCAAGAAGAGCTGACCGTCAATCGCCAGTTTCTATCGCTGCCAGATAGAAGCTGCCAGATAGAAGCTGAAGCTTGTACAAACACTGTCATATTCTTCCCGTCTTCAGTAGTATTAATATTTAAAATAAACATTTTTACTTGAAATGAAGTGTCAAATCTGTAGAACAGAACGTAGTGCAGGGTTCAAAATAGAAGCTGGCTACCGGTTATAGCTGGCAATTTTAGCGTCTTTGCCGGCATTTTTTTTTTTCTTTTAACAAATAAAGACACAAATGGTATGATAGTATCACACTGGTTGGATGTTTACAGCATTATATTATGAAAAAAATAGCACATTGTAGCTTACAATTTCAATTTTTTTTAATAATTATAATTATCTTGTAAGTATCCTGCGAAAAAAAAGAGCCACACCCAAAAAGCCTGCAAATTTAAGCAATTTTTGAAAAATTATTTTGAACCCTGTAGTAATACCGAATACTTTGGCAAACATCAGGTCAAAGAACATAGCGATCGATTTCAAAACTTGAAGGAAACACGCGCCATTTACTTGCGATTTTCATATTAAGTGATCGAAGCAAATGATCTTCACATGATCTTTCCGTCAAACTAACGACAACATCATTCATCGTCAATCATAGTTAACACAAACAAAAATAACCATAAGAACTGATGATGACAGAGATCTAATATGATTGGAGGAAATTAGTGTTGCTATGGTGTCAAGGTTGCAATGACTCTCTGGCTACTATTGCTCAATTTGTTCATTTTGTCAAGCAGGAATCAGAAAAAACAATGACATTTTAAGACTGTACTACCACAGCAAATTTACTCTGAATTGAGATTATCCTCGACTTGTGCAAATGTACCTTTTTGTCAATTAATAGTAGTAACATTGTACAATGTCATATGATAAGCATGTCCAAAGGAAGAACTTGATGCTCTGGTTCAAATGCCAATGATGTTATCATGCTAAATGAAAAATGTAGAGATTTGTACATGTAATTTTCTGCCAAGGCCTTTGTTGCCTTGTTTTTGTTTTTTTTCAAATTCGTATAGCTTCTTGCAAATTTCCTCATTTACCTCAAACTTTCATTTAGTTATTCTTATTGTGAATGCTTATTATATGTTAGCTACGAGTGAAGCATTACCTTGCACTGTTAATAAATTTCTTTTATCAAAATATTGTTCCACTTGTTGATCAGATTGACAGCTGTCAATCATTTCAATTTGCCACAAGCAAATAACAAGTATTATCTTGTTAAACTTTTGGCTTGTTTCGAAGGTGAACAATTTATGTAACCAATACAGTCTAAATACCAGAGGGAAATCTATTTGATGAGTTATTTAAAACTCGTTATAAATACTATATTTTAGCTAGGTATTTAATTCAACTAATTATTTCATTATTTTCCAATTTTTTTGTACGATTTTAATTATTTGAGGCTTTTTAAACAATGGGAATAAATTTAAAAATAATTGAAAGATAAATAAACAAATAAAAAAATCGTGATATTCATATTCAAATTTATTAAATAGTCGTGAGCCAAATTATAAATTATCTCAAGAAATTTGACAAACGAGCCACGAATCCATAGAATTAAAATTTCACAATATAAGGAAATATAAACTATAATAAAATGTGTAATTTATAAATAGAATAAAACTATTATTTCTACATTATTTCTCACAACATTGACACTACTAAATAAATTGTTATTAGACTGTTTTACGTTTTTAAAATAGTCGAAATTTTTCGGATACTTTGCCTACCAAGGCATAAAGTTTTCAAATGGAATAAGTGAAGTGGAAAATTTCTGATTATATATATGAAAATCGTTTTAGAAATAGTTAAAAATACAACCTAAACGGGTTTATAA
>OX459104.1:14992475-15121475 GCA_949775045.1 Metridium senile
TGTACTGAGTATCAAAGTTAAATCATCTACATCTAACATGCAGTTTATAAGCGTACATATAACGGTTATGTACGAGTCAAATCCAAAGGTGCCCATCCCCCCCCCCGGGCAAACCCCGGGCATTTGACAAGACTTGAGTTCGTATAGTGGGGAATTTGACGCCGATTAGCTACCTGAACGGGCGGGCATTTGACGAGTTGTCGGCCATCTTTAAAAATACCCAGAAAGCATTGGAGTCCTAACCACAGGTAGCCCATGATCAGGCAAAAGTCACACGGGAACGGGAACGAAAAGCAAAGAATTGATAGATAGTTTTTCCTTGTTATACACCTATTTCAAAAAACGTCAGAAAGATATTGGCGATTGAAGAACAGCGATTGCAAAGGAGCTCTGGGAACTGTTCTTTCACAAGTGAAATTAAATTGACGAAGTATAAATGCTTGTCTTTGTGTTTTAGAGTCGAAAAGTGCAAAGAAAATCCAAGTTCTTTAAGATCTTAAAATAGATTTGTGAATTATATCGAGATCCATCTTTCGGTCGTGCAATCACCAATCAAAAATTGCCAATAACCATTCTCTTCTTCAACGTTTTTTGAAATTTCCCTTCATATTAGATTTACAAGTTTTGTCCGCCATGTTCATGAGACGTCATGTGGTAGAAGGAAGTTTAAGTATTTTCTTTTCTACTTTAAGTAAAATTTGAGCTTATTACTGACTCGAGCTCGAGGGGCGGGCATTTGACCATTCTGTTGTTTTCAATAGTGGGGCATTTGACTGTTCAGTTTGCCCAGATGGTGGGGAATTTGACCCATTTTTTTTCAAAAAGTCAAATGCCCGGGGGTTTGCCCGGGGGGGGGGGATGGGCACCTTTGGATTTGACTCGTACATTAACCTTACTTGAATTAACTTACGTAAACTAAACTTAAACTCACGAGTTTGAAATGCTATTATAAGGTTATTTAACGTTGTTATTCTGTTATTTCCTTATATGCAGGGAGACATTCAATATTGGAGAAATCTAGCATCATCAGTTTGGCTCAAGATGTGACTACAAAGTAGTTTAAGAGGTAAGACTATAAAGACTTTATCATCATCTTCGTAATAAAATATTAAGTTATCATGAAATTATAATGGTTAAAATACTAGTTATACTGCAAACAAGCAACAGTAGTTTGTTTCTTAGTACAGTTTTATGTGTGCTATTTTCTACAGGCTATATTTATACCCACTATTGTTATATTTATATATTTTCAGATATGGTTGAATAATTTGATTTGTAAATAAGAATTTGCAATGGAATACAACTGTATCACACTTTAGTAGCTTTGTTCTAATCTGTGACCGAGGTAAATGCATGTTGAGTGCGAGACCTTGAGTCTTGGTATCTCATGTCTGGTATGCATTGCTTGGTTACATTTTAGACATTGTTGTTATTGTGTGTGGTTGTTCTAATCTGTGACCGAGGTAAATGCATGTTGAGTGCGAGACCTTGAGTCTTGGTATCTCATGTCTGGTATGCATTGCTTGGTTACATTTTAGACATTGTTGTTATTGTGTGTGGTTGTTCTAATCTGTGACCGAGGTAAATGCATGTTGAGTGCGAGACCTTGAGTCTTGGTATCTCATGTCTGGTATGCATTGCTTGGTTACATTTTAGACATTGTTGTTATTGTGTGTGGTTGTTCTAATCTGTGACCGAGGTAAATGCATGTTGAGTGCGAGACCTTGAGTCTTGGTATCCCATGTCTGGTATGCATTGCTTGGTTACATTTTAGACATTGTTGTTATTGTGTGTGGTTGTTCTAATCTGTGACCGAGGTAAATGCATGTTGAGTGCGAGACCTTGAGTCTTGGTATCTCATGTCTGGTATGCATTGCTTGGTTACATTTTAGGCATTGTTGTTATTGTGTGTGGTTGTTCTAATCTGTGACCGAGGTAAATGCATGTTGAGTGCGAGACCTTGAGTCTTGGTATCTCATGTCTGGTATGCATTGCTTGGTTACATTTTAGGCATTGTTGTTATTGTGTGTGGTTGCTAATCTGTGATGTATTTATTTTATTTATTTATGGTTGGTCATCTATTTATTTATTAATATATTTATTTATTATACATAAATAATATATATAACAATATATATTTTTCCACCTCAAGTTATTTTATGTTTTGTCCTCTTCTCTCTCTTTTTTTTTTGTACACATTTTGCTGCATGTATGTGTGATGTGTGGTGTACACATCTGGTTATATTCATTCATTTCTGTATTCCTTTATTTATCTATTATCTATTACTATATTGACTACTATAAAACGTACAAGCCTATAACTAACTAGTTTTAATTATTTACTTATCTTTTTGTCTTTTTTTGTGTGCTATATTTAGGCATTTTATGCCAATTTTTTTTAAACAATTTTATTATAAATATTTGGATTTTAAAATGCTCACTTTTATATGCATCATATTTTGATTTGTTGAAGATTGTAAAGAGCCATTGGGCTATAGTGACATGGAGCTATATATATTTCAATGGAAACTAGCGAGTAAATTTGTATAGGCTGCATCGGTGTTTGATATAAACAATAGGTAATAGAATGAAATTTGTAGCACTGTAAAAAATGTTGCCTTAACTTTACTGATGGTTCAAGCTTTAGCACTTTGTTAGAGTCTATTATATATAGATAGATATATATTTCATATTATTATCAATTTATGTATGTATATGCATGTGTTTGTTTATATATATGTATTAATGTATGTTTTTGTGTTTTCATGCATATTTATGTAGTCCTTTATATATTTAATTATTTATTTCCCCTTTCTTTAATCACAAATATATTTATTTCTCCAAGTACCGGTATTTCTTTTTTAATTACTTTATCCATTCATTATTTATTTATTATCATTTTTATTTATTTATTCCTGTGAGGTCATAGGGACTCCAAACAAGTATATATATATATCTATTCATTATTCATGTTTCATGAATTTTATAAGTAATATTGACTACAAATGTCTAATTTTTTTCATTGTTATTTTCAGAGACACCAACATTGATGGTGAAGTAGAAAGTGCAGCCTCAGTTGGTAGGAGTGGGGGAGGTGTATGATTTGACATAGTTTGACCTTAGAATCTGTTAACTCATTCATAGATAAATACAATTTCAAATGCATAAACTGATCAAGGGCCTCCGGAAAATAACTCTATAGTGTAAGGTGTGCCTTGACTTGCTGCTCTGGGATTTGAGATTAGGCAATGCTGCTGTTGTATTATTTTTGACTTGTACACATGTTTACTAACAAGTTTAGTTTTTATATGATTCTATTGTTTCAAAAAAACTACAAAACTGTAACTGCTTTTCCTAAAAGTTTAAAATTTCACTATATGTGTCATAATTGTCGCTCTCTTTGATGTAGAAAATAAGGCGTTTAGATTTGTTATTACTTTATTCGAAGGTTTTCAACTAATAGTCACTTTATGTATTATGAATTCATGGAATTAAATTTTCAGAAATATGTAAAAATTGTTTACTTATTCTTTATTACATGTACAATGTACAGTAGATTGGTATTTTATAATGATGCATTATGTTATCAATATGTAACGGTTTATATGTTATGCAGAAGATAAGTTGATCTTTTGCAGAACCAAAATAGACCTTATCAAAATTATTTCCATTTGGCAGGGCTGAAGCAGCTTTAAATGACCAAAATAGCCCTACCTTTGGTAACGTTTCAGCTCTATTAAAATTTAATTCTGCTCCTATAAACTCCAAAACAGCACCTCCATTATCCATAACAGACTTGGGTAGGTTCGTTTTAGCTCCTATTTGTAGGGTCAATTCATCCCTTATACTGGTTCCAATTCAGCCCTCTAGTAAATGAGCCAAATCAGCCCCAAAATATGTGCCATATTTTACTCACCGTTTCGAACCCACTTTTGGGGCTGATTCAGCTACATTGGGTTATCCAAAACAGACTTCGGTAGGGCCGTTTTAGCTCCCCCTATGAGGGTCAATTCAGCCCTTAAGCTAGGGTTCAATTCAGCCCTCTCGTAATAGGGCCAAATCAGCCCCAAAATATGTGCCATATTTTACTCACCGTTTCGGCCCCATTTTTGGGGCTGAATCAGCTCGGTCGAATTTACAGTGTATTTGAAGAGGGCCGTGTCCGGGTCAAAAAAACGGCCCACGACAGGGGCGAAAACAGCCCCAAACCATGGGACCAAAAAAAACGGCCCCAATTGTTAGAGCCGATTCTGCCCTTTTTGAAGAGGGCCGTATCCGGGTCAAAAAACGGCCCACGGCAGGAGCCAAAACAGCCCCAAATATGGGACCAAAATAAAAACGGCCCAAATTATTAGACCCGATTCTGCCCTTTTTGAAGAGGGCCGTATCCGGGTCAAAAAACGGCCCACAACAGGGGCCAAAACAGCCTCAAACATTGGACCAAAAAAAACCGGCCCCAATTGTTAGACCCGAATCTGCCCTATTTGAAGAGGGCCGTATCCGGGTCAAAATTTTGGCCCCATTTTTGGGGCTGAAACGGCTCCAAAAAAATTACTGTTAAACCCTTAATTGCGTACCTTTTAGCTAGGGTCTCGAAATGACGCCGTACCTTTTAGGGCCAGTTTTAAATTGAACAATATACAAGATTATACAGGTCGAATTAAAATGTGGTCGTACCTTTTAGGGTCTGAAATCAGTACCTGAGTTAATTAATTGTGCGTGCCAGTTTAGGCTCATTTTCAAAACCGTCCCTGGAGTATACCTACCCATTTTCTAAGGGAGTCCCCCGGGGTTTGTGCCCTTCACTGGGGCACAAAGATGGCCGATCCATATATATAATATATTTTTACGAAAAAACGCGTCATGTTTGTTGACCCATATTAAACGCTATGCACTACGAAATGATCTACACTGTACTCTTGAAACTTGTCCTGTATATGTAGTTTTTATAAATCTTTAAATTTTTATACAGTGGAACCAGCTTAATACGGCCACCCCGTTATTGCGGCCAGTTTTTTATGTCCCGACGAAATGCATGACCATATGCATTTTCTATAAAATGTAACCGCTTAATACTGTATCCGCTTAATGTCCTTTAACTGTAACAGTTATTTTTTTATCTGTGAGCGTTCCTTTTAGGGGTCGTACGTTTTCAAAACCTCTGCCGAGCACCCCTACCACCTGGACAAAGTAGTAGGGGTAATCCAAAGTCTAAACTGCAGACTGCAATTTTATTCCAATCAAATTGACTGACAGGTTCACATGCAGGTTATGTGTCAGTGGCTCACAGTCAGTCGCGAACTTCGACACACGAACTTCGACAAACGTTTTACGCAGTGGTAATTCAATAAATTATTTTGTTTAGCTTCTTTTTGAAAAGTTATATATATATATATATATATATTTTTTACATTAATTCCTTGGGTTTCATATAATATGTGTATATTTATCTGGTCTGCAATCTGCAGTATACAATCTGCGGTTTGAAGTATTTGTCCGTGCAATCTGCAGTCTGCAATCTGCTTATGTCGCACACTGGCGAGCAATTTGATCGAAATAAAATAGCAGTCAGCTGCAGTTTAGACTTTGGATGGCCTGTCTAAAGTGCAGATTCCTGGTACGTCTGCAGATTCCAGTCTGCACTTTAGACCTGCCATGTCACTTATCACCGGCTTGTGGCTTCTCCGCATGGTAGTTTATCAGTGTCATGCAATAAATGAATTACCAGCTAGACTGCAAAATAGTCTTTACTTTCACGCGGTGCAATTTCGTACATTCATCATTATGAGATATATATATGAAAATTAGAGACTGCAATCTCCCAATACCGAAAATCTCTACCAGCTACTTGTCAACGCATATCACTCACACTCCTGCATGACAAAAGTCTATATGGTCTTTCATATAGCCATATATACACATCCGGGGGGGAGGGAGGGGATGGGGGGGGGGGGGGGAGAGGGAGGGGATGGGGGTATCCCTTAGTGCTCGACGGACGGTTCTGAAAATGACCCTAAAAGGTGCGCAAAAATTAACTCAGATACTGATTTTAGACCCTAAAAGGTACGGCCACAAATAAGACATTTAAGATATATTGATGTATATAATCTTAAGTTTGAAAACTGACCCTAAAAGGTACGGTGCCAGTCCGAGACCCTAAAAGGTACGCGAGGGTCTTATTGTCGATCCTGAAAGGTCCGTCGAACACCCCTATCCATTTTTTAAGGGAGACCCCCCCCCCCCCCCCCCCCCTTGGATACGCATACGGCCTATTTCTAAATAAAACTATTTTTGGGATTATTTTTCTATCTCTTGTAACCAAAGAACCTTAGTAATATTGATTCAAGTTGTTTTCACTCTTGTCAGTACAGCCATAGCTCTCTGAAAATTCCATTGTACAGTTTTGATCAACTTTATAGTAGTCTGTTGCTCGTCAAATTGTCCTATGACAGCTGGCAACTATTATCCATTGTCTAATGTCTATTGTCCACAAGTGCCCTGGCTGAGTTTATACTTCTGCTTAAAACTAAGTGTCCAGGAACGTAATCCGATTACCGAGAGTTATGTAAGATGTCAGGTTGTACAAAGTTCACCAAGGCAAAAATCAGTGTAAAACGTTCGTTCGTTCGTTCATTTATTCATTGATCCACCACCTTCCCCTCTATATGCTATTCGTTAACATATTCATTTAATGTTTTCATTTGTTTTTTATTTGTTCATCTATTTATTTATTATCAGTCCACGAGTGAGATCTAGTAAAACCCACTCCCCGCCCCTACCCCCCACCTACGATTAACCGCTGTACATAAAATTATGCAAATTACGAGTTACTTGACTTGACTTCAGACTGATTGCTTCAGACTTTCAACAGTCCAGAGGAGTTGCACAAAGCTTGCAAAATCCTCTCTAAAATACTGCAGTGAAACCCGAAAATAATCTCAAAACCGCTGCTTAAAGCAATCTTAACTGCTTAACTCTGCTCTTCCACAAATAACAGCGTGGATCTTGGTGGAAAATTGCTCAAAAAGTAGTGAAACCCACATCGTTTCGCAATCGCCCTGAGAAAACCTGTCCACGATCGTCCTGAACTAGCCAACTAAATAAAGCTGAATAGTGAGGTAAGCAACTTTGAATTTAACTTATGTAACATTATTGTTATGCATGATAAGAATCTAGCTATTTTTTGAGTCTTTGCTGCTCTTCAAAGAACACGTCGACCTTTTGTTCCAGTTCGTTTCGAATTTGGAAATATTCAGCATGAAATTACTGTTATTTTCCCAATAAAAATTGGGGTGAAATCATACACATTATGAATAATCATTGTAAAGGAATTGCACGATTTTATAAATTGTTTTTTTTTTTAAATGATAGTTTATTGTTTCGGGAAAAATTAGAGTTTTCCGAACGACTGAGGTCATCTGCATCACCCCATATTTTTGTATGTATTGTAAATTTATACTTAAATTAGTAAAAGCTTGTTTAAGTAGCCCAAAATTCAATAAAAGTTACTGATTTTTAAGCCTGTTAAATGCTTGTTTACTTCGTGAATTCAAATATTGATCAAATTTGTAAATCGCTATTCAAAAAAGCTTGCTTTTTTTTCTTCACAATGAATCCTCAATAATTTGTAAATGTAGGATTTTCATTATGATCGCTTTGGTGAGAACATTGATGAACTAATTTTAAGACTAATTTTAAGACTATTTTTGTTTATATAACTTATATACTATTTGGGTACTTTTTTTGAACATTTTGTACAATTATTTTGAAACATTTTTCTTAAAATCTTTCCTTAACTTTCCCTCCAAATTTTTTTAAAATTTGCAAAACCAATGTAAGTTCAATTCCATTTGCTTCACAATTTTTTTAATTTACAAATTTTTTCTATGAATCTTTCTGTGTAAAATTGTTAATTTTGTACATTTTTGTAGTTAAATTGAAACACATTGCAGCTAGGGTAACGTGACCCCACCTACCTTAAATCCAACAGCTGTTCCAAAATGATGTCCAGAAATGGAAAGTGCATGTCGACATTTAGCAATAAGTCAAAACTTCAGCTATTGATTCTAAATACATAAACAAATTGCAAGGAACATAAAAAGGGATATTTTTTTAGGATTTGTATGGGAAAATAGAATTGGAGAGCAAGTTCTATTTTCCCATGCAAATTCTTAGAAAATTTCCCGATTTTTGATTTTTTGCCATTTTGCCAAGAGCTGAAATTTCAACTTTTTGCTAATGTCAACATGCTCTTTTCATTTTCTGGGCATCATTTTGGCACAGCTGGTGGATATAAAGTAAGGTGGGTCAAAGGGCCTTTTGTAGTTAAACTCCATATCCTTAAAAAATATATTGTTACAGTATTTACAAAACATTTTGAATTTTTTTGTGTATAGTTGGAAAGAAGAAATTCTGCTCTTCAAAACTACCATTTCATCTTTGAAAATTTTCTTGTCCTGAGGGGTGGTTGGTCAAATTTTAATCCCCTCCATGGTAGGCTGGGGGTGTTTTTGTTGGACCAAAGGACTTCAAAAGTCTGTTATTATTATAATCGCTCATTTTTATTTTCTCTGCAGATATCGTATGGAGATTTTGTAGAAATTTTATCGTGGAATAAAGTTCGATTCACAAAGTACACTATTTCCAAGATGTCTTCCGTCGAGGAGTTCTATGTTGATAAATGCTTGTTTATTACTGGTGCTACTGGTTTTCTGGGTAAAGTGTTATTAGAGAAGCTTTTGAGATCATGTAGAGGAATAAAGAGGATATATCTACTGGCTAGAGCTCGTGCTGACCAGACCCCACAGCAGAGATTTGATAAGATACTGCAATCCAAGGTAATGATTGGTGTTGACGACAGTGACAATGATGATGGTGGTGGTGATGATGGTGATGGTGGTGGTGATGTTGGTGGTGAATGTAGTGGTGGTGGTGGTGGTGGTGTTGATGATGGTGATGATGGTGATGGTGATGATTATGATGATAACAGTGATGTTGGTGGTGAAGGCAGTGATGGTGGTGTTGGCGATGGTGGTGGTGATGATGGTGGTGATGATGGTGGTGGTGATGATGGTGGTGATGGTGATTGTGGTAGTGATGATTGTGATGGTAACGGTGATGTTGGTGGTGAAGTTAGTGATGTGGTGGTTGTGATGGTGATGATGGTGGTGGTTGTGATGGTGATGATGGTGGTGGTAATAGTATTAACAGATAATGTTGTTGTTGTTGATGATGATGGTGGTTGTGGTGATGATGATAATGATGATAATGGTGATAGTGAAAATGATGGTGATCAGGTGCTCCATGGTGGTTGTGATGGCGAAGTAAATGATTGTCATGATGACGATGATGATTGTGATTGATGTCTCTGATGATATAAAAATTGATGAAGATGATGATGATATCCATCTATTGATGATGATGATTAAAAGATATAATCTTGCAATATTTTTTCTTTTTTTTTTAGTTGTTTCAAATTGTCCGTGAGACACCAGAACTGCTTGATAAAATAACAGCCATCAAAGGAGATATATCAGAGCCTGGCCTTGGTATGTCATCAGAGGACAGAGCTCTTGTAACAGAAAATGTACAGATTGTCTTTCATTCTGCTGCAACCGTACGATTTGATGAGGAATTAAGGTGGGTATTTTAAAAATTAAAACAAAATTTATAGATCCTGATGGATGCGGACTTGGGGGATTGTGGTGTTGATGAATTGTTTTTGTGGTGTGGCGCTGATAAAATTATCAAAGTGCGGTGTTGCAGTGATGTAAATGCCTTCAGTGTGCAGTGTTTGCTTTTCCAAAGCTGCAGTGCAGTGAATTTCAAAGCTGTGGTGTTTGTAGTGTTTGGTGAGAGATATTGTGATGCGGTGTTGCGGTGAAAAAATTATCAAAGTGTGGTGTTACGGTGATGTAAATGCCTTCAGTGTGCAGTGTTTGCTTTTCCAAAGCTGTGGTGTGCAGTGAATTTTAAAGCTGTGGTGTTTTTAGTGTTTGGTGAGAGATATTGTGATGCTGTGTTGTTAAAATTATTTTTGTGGTGTTGCTGTGTTGCTGTGTTTAGTGTAAGTAGATCTTCAGGTAGAAGTAAGCTTATCTCCCAGCAAGCCAAAAGTATGCTCCTCCTCCCCCTCTCTCCTCTCCTCTCCTCCTCTCTCCATCAGTGCTTCGTTTTACGGGAATTTACAGTGCGGACACTCCAACCAGGACCACTTTAGATGAATTGATAATCAACCAATCATATTGCAGCTTTCAGAACTTTCAAGAATGTTATGAGCGTGAGAACTTTATAATTTGATTGGCTTATGCTGTTATCAGACAGTTTAAATGTTTTTTGATTGGACAGTTTTGTCTAAGTGGTCCTGGTTGGAGTGTCCGCACTGTAAAGCTACTCAAAGATCTACACTCAAACAGAAATAAGTCTAAGTGTGAGACAAGGCCACTTGGGATTGAACTGGAGACGTTTTGCTCTGAAATCTGTGCACTAGCCAACTGAACTACACTTGTTTCTTAATGGTGCATTGAATGTGGCTAAACGTAGTTTAGGCTAAGTTAAAACCGAGACAATGCTTGCTGGCCAGCAGTTAACACCATTCCCACATGGGGGTCCAGAGCAGTTTAAGCGTGTTTGCATGGCGTACATGTGTAGTGCTGGCATCGTTGCAAAAATATTTGATAAGAAATGGTAAAGAAGGGGGGTTGGTATGACGACCAAAATTTCTTCATCTTCAAGTAATTTTATGTTATATTTCTTGTTAGAACATCTCTGCAGATAAATGTCAAGGGAACCGAGGAAATTGTCAAACTATGCAAAGAAACTAAACATTTAGAGGTTTGAATTATATATTGTTTGTATCACTTTGACTTTAGTTTCTTGTTCTTGTTCTTCTTGATTTTCTTGTTCTTGTTCTTCTTGTTCTTCATCTTCTTTGTCGTAATGTCTTCTTCTGCTTCTTCTTCTGCTTCTTCTTCTTCTTCTTCTTCTTCTTCTTCTTTGTCTTAGACTTCTACAATCTTTATAATTTGTTCTTATTACTAGGTCTTTGTTCATGTTTCATCAACGTATGCCAACTGTGACAGAGCCTACATAGAAGAAAAGATCTACCCTCCATCTGTTGAACCTGAGAAACTTTTCCAATCTTTGGAATGGATGACAGACAATATGGTTAAAGCTCTCACTCCTGCCATCCTTGACAAACGACCTAACACATACACATTCACTAAAAGCCTTGCAGAGTATTTACTGTCCCAGCAGGCGACAGATTTACCTGTGGCTATATTTAGACCTTCTATCATTGGTGCGTCTCTAAAGGACCCTATTCCGGTAAGTGAGTTGGGATCTTTGTGGTGCTTTGGTGCTGGGCTTCCTGTGGTATTTCTCATCATTCTAAAGTGCATATGACATGAAATTTTTTGTGATTGTTTCTAGAAGTATGATCGGTGCTGATTACGATTCAAATATTGAAATTCCGATTAAAAGAACCAAGAATCGTTTTTGTATGGTGTAATAGCTAGGGCAAGCATTGCAAAAACAATGACGCCACAGGGCCTAATCACAAGCTCATTCCAGGTTATTTGGGCGCGCACTTCTGGCTAGTATAAGCCAATCAGAAGCATTTCTGTCGCATCGCCAACAATTCCAAGGTGGCGTCCTTCAAGAGAGTTGTTTCCCGTGTTAACCACTCGATAAATGTTACTTGGACAATAAAAGTTCACTGCTGCTCTACCAGGGATAGAAAAGAATAAAAACAAAACGCAAATGCCTAAAAGTAACCGAAATTGTTTTTGTCTCGAGGCACCATTTTGAAACTATTTGTTTTGACAAAGAATCCTTTCGCGTTTCGAAGGGAGATCACTGAAGGTATTTTTTAAAGCATATAGCATGATCAATGAAAACATATATGTAAGCACTATTTTTGTTTTGAAATTGTGCTTAATAATTTACAACTCGGTTGTACTCCTTTAATTTTGCTAGTTTATCTCATGAACTTGTTTGCGTCCTTGCAAACTCAATGTACTAAAGTCAACTTTCACATGACTTGGGTGTGTACAAGGTATGTACAAAGTTGACCACAGTGCTATATGCCTTGAAAAATGACTGTGTGACTAGGCATGGTGATTTCATTTTGACGCTTAACCTATACCACGGCCATACAAAAATGGTGCTTGGTTCTTTTAATTGTGATTTTGATATAAGATTCATATTCAGCACTTATCATACTTCTAGAAACGATCACAAAAAATTTCATTTCATATGCACTTTAAATATATATGATTTATTAAACATATATAGATATCAATATAACAAGGCATCTGAAAAAGTGCGAGGGTGCGATTTCGCACTATTTCCCGAAAATCGCACCCAATCGCACTATTTATCGTTTTTCACACTTTTCAACGTTTTCCACACTTTTTGCCAGAAAAATACAGAAAAACTTGCAAACCTGTTGACAATGTTCTTGAATACACAATAATTCTTCAAATAAGCAAGTTTTTCATTGGAATTCATCACATTTGGGCTGGAAATCGACTGTAAAACGTTGTTTTCTTTCGCAACCTGACAATAATCTACCAGGCGTTCCTTCTACCAGGCGTTCCTTGACGTAAGTTCTAGTTCTAATTCTGTAAATGCTTTTGATTGGTCTAAAAAGCATCCAAGTTTTTCCCAAGTTTTTGCTGCACTTTTTCAGATGCCCTGATATAATGTGACAATATATAATTGTGATGAATTTTGCTAAATTATTTCATTTTAGGGATATGTTGATAATTTCAATGGACCAGCTGGACTCTTTGTGATGGTAAGTAAAGAATAATCTTGAGTTTATAAACCAAGCGTGAGGTTATAAATAAATTGTTTATTATATGGCTTTTTTCTTAGCGATGTACAAAATCACAAATATTTTATCAATGAACCTCTCATTATTGAATCAATAAAAATACATTAAACACACACTAAAAAAAAATATATTTATTGCAATATTTTACAAGTTGTTTTTAATTTCCCGGTCTGAAAAAAATACGAAAATTGGACTGTTGTCATAGAAACGTTCCAATACGCCTTTGGTTGGACTGCATGCCAACCAATCAGAATTCGAGAAACATTTAAGCCATATAATAAAGATTGATAGCGATGAAATTATTAGTGATAATGATAGCTGTGACATGATTACCGTAAAGTAATGATGATGATGATAACTGCAGTGTATGATGATTAAAGTGATTATCGATGATGATGCTGATAATGACCTCAATGAGGATGATGATGATGAGAATTTATGATGATAATGGTGATGATGATGGTGATGATGATAATGATAACAATGATGATAACGATGATGGTCATGATGATCATCATAATGACGATGATGATGATGATCATAATGACGATGATGATGATGAGAATTTATGATGATAATGGTGATGAATATGATGAATATGATGATAATGATAACGAAGATGGTCATGATGATCATCATAATGACGATGATGATGATGCTGATAATGATCATAATGACGATGATGATAATGAGAATTTATGATGATAATGGTGATGAATTTGATGATGATGATGATAATGATAACGATGATGGTCATGATGATCATCATAATGACGATGATGATGATGATGAGAATGATCATAATGACGATGATGATGATGAGAATTTATGATGATAATGGTGATGAATATGATGATGATGATGATAATGATGATGATCATGATAAGATTGTAATGATCATAATGTCAATAGTGTTAATGATGACAGTGATGACATGATGCTGTTTATGATTCATAGCAATTTGATGCATTATGTATAGTTTAATAAACAAGCAGGAGTGTTTTATCAGGATTAAAAACCACGAGGCAAAGCCAAGTAAACCTCAGCTGATAAAACACAATCTGCGAGTTTATTAAACAGCTTCAAAAACTCCAACCTATATTTTGTGTTTTTGTAAAAAAAATCAAGGATTTATGAAAGTTTATCAGAGAAAGTTCAGGTTAAAGTTTATGTAAATTAGGGTGAATCTTTATCTTCAGTTAAAACACTCGTAACGGTTAACAAGTTGTTATTCTTCATATTATGTTCCCATAGGCTGGCAAAGGAATGCTTAGGTCAATGAGAGGAGATCAGAAGGCCATCGGAGATATCATCCCAGTAGACATTGCCGTCAACATGTTGATTTGTGTAGCATGGAAAACTGCAGCAAAGAGGTATACACCTATTTCAAAGGCTATAGGCGACAGGTCATTCCAAGACCCAAGTGCACTATGGGTATAATCTTTTAAGATTTAAAAATCGTGAATATAATGCCGCATGAAGACTGACGTGTTTGAATCTCAGTCATACCAACTCCACTAAACAACGATTGTTGGAGCTGACATCATTAAAATTCAAACACGGCGGCATTCACGATTTAAGATTATACCCATAGTACACTTGGGTCTTGGAACGGCTTATCGCATTTCGCCTATCACCGAACACCTTTGGCAATGGCAACCTTTATTCAAATAGATGTATTCTGCATGCCTAGTGATAGAATACAAATATTACACCTGTGAAATAACTAGTACTAATTAGTACTAAATAGTGCTACCTAAACAATCGAAAACAATAGAATTACTAGCATAACATATCTATTCACTAGTTAGTACCATTTATGTTTCACGCTTTTAGTGCTAGTTAAACAATCGAAATCAATAGTATTAGACAGTATAAAATATCACTATTTAGTACTATTTATGTTGCATGCTTTTAATGTCTGTACTCTAGTGATATAGAATATAATTATATAGCGCCCAAAACAGAAACTTTGATGTAAGAGAATTTAAATTATATAATACCTAAATATCATACATGCAAGTAAGCCAAATAATTATATGCTGAGGAAAAATGGTGGAAGGTCGGAAAAGGATATCCTCCTCTGCATGCATCTTTTATATCTCTTTTCATCGGGCTTCCTGTGGTGAGGAAAACAAAACGAGCGAGGAGGGGGAGAGGCAAAGAAAAGTCTTGCCTTTCCTTTTTTTTCCGGCTAACTAGCGCCTAGTCCCTCTCTAGTAGCAGCACAGGAAACCCAAATCCAAATTAGATCACAGAGACGTCTGTGAAGGAGGCTAATTATAAGAAAAGAACTTCCCCTAAGCAGGGATAAATGAAGCTATTATTGATATGCACCTTGAATGATTTGTTCAATATTTTCAATGTTGTAGGAGTGACTGTATTCCTGTGTACAACTGTTGCAGTGGAACTATTAACCCTGTCACCTGGGGACAGCTGTGTAAGGACAATTAATATTCATTCATTTATTGATTGATTGATTGATTTTATTCTTTCATTGATTTATTCATTCATCCATTAATTTGTTGTTAGTTCATACATTCCTTCTTCCAGCCATTCATTTAATATTCTATTTATTCATTCATTCATTCATTCATTTATTCATTCATTCATTTTTTGTTCTTTCATTCATTTATTCATTCATTCATTCGTTCATTTATTCATTTGTTCATTTATTCATTTGTTCATTCATTCATTCATTTGTACATTGAATTCATTCATTCATTTGTTCATTCATTTGTTCATTCATTGATTTATTCTTCTAGTCATTCATTCATTTCTTCATTATTTCATTATTTAATTCATTCTTTCTTTTATTCAATCTTTTATTCATTCATTCATTCATTCATTTTTTGTTCTTTCATTCATTCATTTTTTCATTAATTTGCTCACAAACTCACTCACTCATTCATTAACTCATTTATTCATTTGTTTTATAAAGTACTGAAGTGTGACGTCACACTTTGGCTTTTCCTATTCAGATTATTTTCATCATAGAATGCTAGTCAAAAAATGGGCTGCCCAAAAATTTAGGATCATTTGAGTGTGAAATGGCTGAGATATGAACTTTTGAATATAACATTCTTCATACAAAGTCTCTTTGAGACTTTGTGTGGAGTGAAATCTGCATTCAAAAATTCATATCTCGTCCTTTTCATACTCAAATGATCCCAAATTTTCGGGCAGCCTATATTTTGACTAGCATTCTATGATGAAAATTATTGGAATAGGAAAATATTAAAAAAAAAAAAAAAGTGACGCCATCACTTTGGTACTCTATTCGCCATTCCTAAGTTGCGCAAAGGACTGGGTCGAGTTGTCATCGCAAAGTATTTTGGGGCTTTTTTAGGAGACGCTACTAGATTGCGATTTGTGATGTCATCACTTTGGTACTCTATTGTGCTGTTATGTTCAAATCTTTGGCAAGAAATATGTTTCTATTATTATTCAACCATAATGGTTTTATTAATGTTTCAGCAACAATGATGATGGAGCAGTTTGATAACTACCCCATGGAAGATGTCTTCAGAAGACCAAACTTTGAATTTGAATCACAAAAGTATGTATTTATACACCAAATCGAAATATATGGCGGCCAATTTGAATAACAATTCTTCTTGACTGCCCATCCATGTGAAAACTCTATTGTTTTCCAACGTGAACAAGAGGCTAGACAGTCCTCATCCTATCCTCTCTTTTATTTCTATTTCCTTTTGGTTGTCAAAAGCCAGTCATTAAGGGGGCTTTCATTTAGTATAGTATATGGGGGGACGGCAATAATGAGGGGGGGATCACGTTATTTTTCGAAAGCTATATAGGGGGATTGTCACTAATTGTGTGCAGCTTTAGTAACAGGGTTCGTGCTACTCCTTAAACTCCTTGAAAACTCCTTAGATTTGATTTACGTTTTTAAGGGCACTTGAAAAGCCCTTGAATTTTAGAAAATCATCAAAAACTCCTTAAAAACTCCTTAATTTTAGCTAAAGTAGGATAAAAATTCTAGTATTGCAAATTAAAGTTAAGTAAAAATTCTAGTATTGTACATCATTTTTGTAAATTCGTAAACTTTCGTATATCAAAGTTGTCGCAAAAAGTGCTTAAAAATTACTTTTTGGTCCTTGAAAACTCCTTAGATTTTGTTTACTGACATCAGCACTAACCCTGTAGTAAGAAACTGGGCAAATATAGTGGGGTTATGATATTTTTTACCAACCAGGAAGGGGGGAGGTTGCGTTAAATATTAAGAAAAGACAACATGTGATTTTGTCGACCCCCCTCATGATCATACACTAATATATGAAAGCCCCCCAACTTCTATTCTAGAAGAGTCTTTCATGTTGATTTTTGACAAGAAAATAAGAGACTCTGCCAATCCAGGTCTTCATACACCTTGATGATTGATCACAACTCATTAACATCAATTACACATGGGTCCAGAACATTTAGACATCATGTACACATGGGTGGCCTAGCGGTTAAATCGCTGGCCTCTCACCACTGTGGTCCAGGTTCGAGTCCCGGCTCGGGCATGGATTATATGTGAGTTGAGTTTGTTTAATGTGTTCTTCTCGCCTATGCCACGAGGGTTTTTCTCCGGGTTATCCGGTTTTCCTTCCTCCACAAAAATGAACATGTGAGCTGCGTTGTGTGCAAAATAATTAACGTAGAGGTAGTGAGTGTGTGTCTGAGTCCCCAATTAGCCACTGGCTAAATACATTGAGACGTTAAAAAAGTGATTTATTTTTATTTTATTTATTTATTTTTACTAACACCAACAGTGTTTCTCTGAAGACTACACATACCCAGATGATCACAACTCATTAACATCAATTACACATGGGTCCAGAACATTTATACATCATTTACACTAACACCAACAGTGTTTCTCTGAAGACTACACATACCCAGATGATCACAACTCATCAACATACCTTGGTTCAAACCATTCAAACCTCATTCACCAACATAAACATTCTTTCTCAAGACTATGTACACACACATACTTTCACAATTCACCATCATCACTTACACCTTGGTTCAAACCATTCAAACATCAGGCACTAACAACAACATTCTTTCTCAAGACTATACACACATACTAACACAATTCACCATCATCACTTACACCTTGGTTCAAACCATTCAAACCTCAGATACCAACACTAACAGTCTTTCTTATCTTGGACAGTCACAACTCATTAAAAGTCATTTACACATTGGTTCAAACCAATTCACTCTTTGGATGTTCTGTTTTTGTTTTAAGGTTACGACACTTCTACTGGACGTATATAAGTCACAAGATCCCAGCTGTAATCGCAGACACCCTGGCCATCTTTATTGGAAAAAAGCCAAGGCAAGTATAACAGAATTTACACTGTATAGTAGAAGTTCTACAATCATGTACTTTAAAATTGTTGGGACATGTCTAAACCCCCCTCCCCCTCTCCCCAGAGCAGTGTTGATTGGCCTTTCAAATTACAACCGTTTAACATTGCCAAAACTCAACATTGAATCGGGGGAGAGGGGGAAACTGAAAAATGTTATAGAAATCTTTTTCATGTAAAAATAAAAACAAATGTCCCAGGGTATTTTGCACATGATTCAGAAGCCCTAAATGAATTGCTGGGACTTCAAGAAATTGTATAATATGCTGGATCAAGTGCAAAATGTATAACTTTTAATGAAATCCTAAGCACTGACTGACAGTTTCAATGACTGACCAACTGTCAGACCACAGAATGACCATCTGATAGACAGAGAAGATGACTGGCTTACTGACCAGCTTACTGACGAACTGACTGGCTTACTGGCCGGCTTACTGACTGGCTTACTGGCCAGCTTACTGACTGGCTTACTGACTGGCTTACTGACTGGCTTACTGACCGGCTTACTGACTGGCTTACTGACTGGCTTACTGACCGGCTTACTGACCGGCTTTACTGACTGGCTTACTGACTGGCTTACCGACCGACTTACTGACTGGCTTACTGACCGGCTTTACTGACCGGCTTTACTGACTGGCTTACTGACTGGCTTACTGACTGGCTTACTGACCGACTTACTGATTTGCTTACTGACTGGCTTACTGACTGACCTACTAACTGACTAACTGACTAATATTAGAAAATGTATGTATCAATTTGAAGATTTTAAAAATGTCTTGTTCATTTAAATGCAGGATGAACAGACTATACAGCAAGCTTAACAAAGCAACAGGTGTCATTGAGGCTTTTACCATTAAGGAATGGCAGGTAAATACAGCCTGAGGGGGTTGGGGAGGGGGTGATCAGATTATACAGCAAGCTTCACAAAGCAACTGGTGTCATTGAGGCTTTTACCATTAAGGAATGGCAGGTAAATACAGCCTGAGGGAGTGGGGGAGGGGGTGAACAGACTATACAGCAAACTTAACAAAGCAACTGGTGTCATTGAGGCTTTTACCATTAAGGAATGGCAGGTAAATACAGCGTGAGGGGGTGGGGGGGGGGGCAGACTATAGGAATGACAGGTAAATACAGCCTCAGGGGGGGGGGGGGTTGGGTTGGAACCCAAGTAGTATGCCTATGGGTGATCGGAGCTCCTTTTGTCCGTAAATAAAATTTACAAATTGTCTGTAAATACATAACATTAGGGAACTTTAGATTTGACAACGAGTACGAGATTGAGTACGAGTACATATTTTGAAATTGGCCTTCTGTGTGTTGTTGATGATGAATTATAGTCCTGTGTATAGATTGAGACACCAAATGAATAAATACAAGAAGTGGAATGTAATTCAGTATCAACAAAACACACAAGGCCAATTTTAAAACTCGTACTCATACTTGTTGTCAAAAATAAAGTTCCCTATTACTGCACATTACGTGACAACCAACTAGACTTTCAAACACGACGTCAATCAACTGTATTTCCAAGGTAACACAGACAAAATTGTCCGCTACCGCTCAGCAATAAATTCACTACACAAAGAATTTGTGTAAATTTAATATAATTTATTTTGTAAATTGATAAATTATTTACATTTACAAGAAAAATTCAGCCATTCAACATACTGTTGTCACTGTCCGCCCTTGTTGGGCATTTACCACATTGTCGCCGGGACATGCACATTCTTCTGTGTGGCATCAAAGCACCTAAGCCCAGCCTTTTCACTGCAGATAAATTTAAACCACAATCAACAAACATTTACAAGAAATATAAGCCATTCGACATACTGTTGCCGCTATCTGCCCTTGGGTATAGTGCTGTTTGAATCACACATCCCAGGCCATCACATCAGATAACTGACATTAGATTATTGATTATAATGATCATATATCAATATTTTACAGTTCTCAACAACAAATAATTTGAAACTGCTTGAAGAACTAAGCCCTGAAGATAAAAAGGTAAATATGTTCTATTTTGAATCCTTGTCATCATCATCATCATCATCATCATCATCATCATCATCATCATCATCATCATCATCATCATCATCATCATCATCATCATCATCATCATCATCATCATCATCATCATCATCATCATCACCATCACCATCACCATCACCATCACCATCACCATCACCATCACCATCATCATCATCATCATTTTCATCATCATCATTTTCATCATCATCATTTTCATCATCATAATCATCATCATCATAATCATCATCATCATCATAATCATCATCATCATCATTATCATTATAACTTTGCTCCTTCGGTCTTAATCAAACATTCTCAACTTTTTATTTAACTTTTTAATAATATATGATGCCATACATTGCATCTATATTTTTGGTGGCAAGTTTGTGGTGGCGAGTTTCAGTCTGTTGGCGAGTTGAGTGTACACCAGTGAGTGTGAATGTGAGTCTGTCAGTCTCCCAAATAAGTGTGGCACTTGTACATGTATCTGCATTCTAAATACATTGAGACGTTACAGCAAGGACACTTGAACCGTGAAGTTTTTTGTTACTTTTTTTGACCCACATCCCTTGAGCGAATACCGTAGATTAGAAATATGATTTATTATGAACACTTAGTGTATTTGAACTCAATGGTTCATTTTGAGAGGTTTTGAAGCAGTAGAAGGTCCAGAAAATAATAACATGAAAAAAGTCAAGTGTTTGAGTATCTTCACTGTAAGAAATGATTTATTTCCTTAACTTTTGTAGGTTTTCAGTTTTGATATCCGAGACATGGACTGGAAAAACTACTTTGGGGTTTTCTTGTTTGGAATCAAAACATTCCTTTTGAAAGAAGACACAAATAATCTACACAAAGCACATAAGCGCATTAGAAAGTAAGCCATTTAATGTATACCCAGTACTACCCCCTACGCCTTAGCTTATATTATACAATAGGCCTTAGACAATAGGCCTTTTGCAACAACAGGTCACGTGACCCTACCCCTTCTAAATCGAGCAGCTGTGTCAAAATGAACATCAGAAATAAAAAGAGCACCTCCATATCAGTAAGAAGCCAAAGTTTTAGCTCATAATGTTGAACATAGGAGAAATAGCATTAAATATAAAATTCCTGTTGTTGCAAAAGGCCTATTGCATGGACTGTGCAACTCTCTCTTTTCTTTGGGCTTCATGTGGCGAGGAGAAAAATTGAGCGGGAGGGGGCTAACTAGTGCCTAGTCCCTCTCTAGTAGCAGCACAGGAAACCCAAATCCAAATTAGATCACAGAGGCGGCTGTGGAGGAGGCTCTTCTCCTGCAATGCTTGAAAATGTGGCATTGACTTAAAGCAAATTGTTGTCAATAATTGAAATTTGTTTAAATTGTCTATTTTTCAGACTTCGTAACATTCGCTGGAGTATGTATGCCGTCATGTTAGTGCTGTTGTCCTGGCTCCTTATCAAAAAGGTCCCCGCAGTACGAGACTTCTCATTCAAGATCCTCATGAGAGCCAGGGTGATCTTTAAAGCACTAGAACCGTTCATGATTGTCAACTAAATCAACAAATTAAATATCTTTTCGAAATATTTTGGATAATGTCTGTTTTGGGGGCCACAATCTCTACAAAAACTATGAAGACACTAAAATAAAAATAATTATTGTTTGACACAGGGATCATCCTGATTTGCATATTAAGTTTCAACTTAAATTTTCTAATTGGCGATATTTACTTTTATCTTGACAATATTAGTAAAATATTAAAGAACTAACGTTGGAGTTTCATGAGTATTATACAATATTCACATTCAATCTGTATGCGATATAAGAAGTAAAGTAAAAACAGTATTTTACATCAGAAGTCCCTTCAGCCAAGCTGACCTTTCAGAGAGCCGACGGTGCGCTCATTTTACTTCCCTCTCTCCATCAGTGCTCTGTTTTATGGGTATTTTTTAAAGCTACTTAAAGTTACATGGAAAGAAGAGAAGTTGAAACAAGGATGCAAGGTCACTGGGAATTGAATTCGGGACCTCTCGCACAGAAAGCCACACACTAGCAAACTGTGCCATCCTTGCTCCTCCGTATATACTATGTGATACACCTATTTCAATTAACGTTGTCCATCTGGAATGGTTGATCTGAGACCGATAGGAATTGTGGGAGCTCTTTCAATTTCAAATACATTGTTTTAATCACACTTGAATGGTGCTGAATTGCAGATAACAGTATTTCAGAAGTAAATATTAATATTCAAGCGTTATTATAATAATGCATTTGCAGTTTAACGAGCTCCCACAATTCCTATTGGTCTCAGATCAACCATTCCAGATGGACAACGTTAATTGAAATAGATGTATACAGCATATATCGCATACAGATCAGCTGTATATATTACATAAAGATTCGTCCTGATTTGCATAAGTTGTAACTTGAATTTTCTAGGACAGATTTCCTTTTTTATTTTGAAACTTTTAGTAAAATATGAAAGAACCAACTTTATGGTTTTAATATAATATACTCGCATCAGACCTGTTTAACGGGATTAAATATATTATAAAAAAAACCCTGAAAAATAGTGGAACATCTTATAAAGAACTGTCCATACTCTAAAATTATTTGTAGTTTTTGATCAGTCATTCTCAGGAACCCAGGGGTAATCTTCTGTTGCTCGTTTCTCGCTCCCAGAATAAATACCCCTGGGAAAGTAGTCTGTTGGAGCTTGTTCCGGAAGTCAAAATTCAAACTTATTTAACGACTTTCTTTGAATGGTTAAATCTTGATTTTCATTGGTCGACCTAATAAGGTCGACCAATCAGGAAAGAGCTGAATTTTGACTTCTGGAACAAGCTCCAACAGGCTACGTTCCCAGGGGTATTTATTCTGGGAATGAGAAACTAGCGACAGAAGTTTTCCCATGGGTTCCCGAGGATGTTGATCAGTATGCATTCAATAAATGATAAAAAGAATTCTTTTACAATATTAGATTATAAAACAAACAAAAAAAAAAAGCAAAAAATTAAATAAAAGCAAAATATGTAGACTATATTTTAGTCACTATGATCTCTCAACCAGAAATTTCAAATATAGAAGGAAACAATACATTGTTACATATTTACTTGTATTTGATAGTGACTAATAGTCACTAAAAAGGATAATAATTTACTCAGTAGCAATTTGATTGTATTTCATGGATATAGAGTTTTTCTCATTAACCTGTGAAACAAAGTGTTTGCTCTAATTAATACTTGAAATAAAAATGCTAAGACCTTGTGACAGACTTGCAAGCTGAATCATTAATGATTACTTTAATTATTAAAAGTCTTAATGGAGTACTCGAGTGATGACATCATAAAAACTTATCAGTCTTGCATCATATTTTTGAACTTTATAAGCCGAACCGAAAAATAATACAGTTATTTGCATGCAATCATTGGATATCTCAGTTTTGTGACTTCACACTCGAGTACTCTATCATACACTTTTAAATCTTGCGATGTACTCCCTTTTGGTCCAAGTGGTAGGGGTGATCGGTGAAACTTTTAGGGTTTACAAAATAAATTATCTCTTGTGTGTACCTTATAGTGTTCTAAGACGCTCAAAAGTCAAGTTGTTATGTAACTCTTACCTTTAGAGTGCGAATCATTAAACCATGAGCATCCAGATATATTTTAGAAATCGTTTATTGTTCGTTGAACAACTCGGAAACAAATATATCACTGCATGAAGTTTGACTGATGTGTAGTATGATCAACCTTTTGTAGTTAGAGTTGTTTGTGAGTTGTTAAACGAACAATAAACGATTTCTAAAATATTTCCTGGGTGCCCAAAGTTTAATGATTTACACCGTAAGGGTCATTTTACTTGGATTTGTTATTAGCTCCAGGAACATAAAGCAAAGTTATGCCTTTTAGGAGTTAAGATCAACAAAACTTCAGCTGTTTGTTTAATTTGTGACTGCCTTTTTGGGGCCAATTTCAAAATTGACCACTAGTACGTATGTATACCCTACCACTTCAACAAAAGGGCACCCCTCTCTCTACCTGGACAGCTTTAATTAGCAACAATGATCATGTATGTGACAGTTGTGATGATGATGATCGCGATGATGTTGAAGTTAATAAGGATTATGATGATGGTGATGAGGATTATGATATTGATGATAATGATGGTGATGACAATAATGAGGATTATGATATTGATGATAATGATGGTGATGACAATAATGAGGATTATGATATTGATGATAATGATGGTGATGACAATAATGAGGATTATGATATTGATAGTGATGGTGAAGATGATGAGGATTATGATATTGATGATAATGATGGTGATGACTATAATGGGGATTATGATATTGATGATGGTGATGACAATAATGAGGATTATGATATTGATGATAATGATGGTGATGACAATAATGAGGATTATGATATTGATAGTGATGGTGAAGATGATGAGGATTATGATATTGATGATAATGATGGTGATGACTATAATGGGGATTATGATATTGATGATGGTGATGACAATAATGAGGATTATGATATTGATGATAATGATGACAATAATGGGGATTATAATATTGATGATGGTGATGACAATAATGAGGATTATGATATTGATGATGATGATGACAATAATGAGGATTATGATATTGATGATGGTGATGACAATGAGGATTATGATATTGATGATGATGATGACAATAATGAGGATTATGATATTGATGATGGTGATGAAAATAATGAGGATTGTGATATTGATAGTGATGGTGAAGATGATGAGGATTATGATATTGATGATAATGATGGTGATGACTATAATGGGGATTATGATATTGATGATGGTGATGACAATAATGAGGATTATGATATTGATGATGGTGATGACAATAATGAGGATTATGATATTGATGATGATGATGACAATAATGGGGATTATAATATTGATAATGATGGTGAAGATGATGGGGATTATGATCAACCTCGTTCCC
Source organism: Metridium senile (assembly GCA_949775045.1). Classification (NCBI taxonomy): domain Eukaryota; kingdom Metazoa; phylum Cnidaria; class Anthozoa; order Actiniaria; family Metridiidae; genus Metridium; species Metridium senile. Next base: position 15,017,699 of record OX459104.1, read on the forward strand.
AGGGCCCTCTCCCTTCGCAAGAAGAAATTGGTATTACCCACAGTCCCTTTCGGTCGTGCAATCGCCGTTCGCCCCGTCAACCTTTGATAGTATCATTATGATCAATGATGATGATGTTGTTGATGATGATGATAAACAGATGATGGTCGTCATGACTCGGCCAAAACGAAAATCGTCCATGCAGAGAATAAAAAAACATGCATATCAGGTTTTCCCTGAACAATGAAAAAATTACGATTAAAAAGCAAATACATTTTATGAATATTTGACAAATCATCAACAACAGAAAATAGAATCGAAATAAAAAAAAATCCAAAACACGAAAAGGAACGATATTAGAAAGTCTGTTATTGTTTTCGTTCAGTCACGTACGTTAGTTATATCGCTAACGAAGATTTTTCCCACTCAAAGCTGGCTTTATTAAACATCTGCGTTACACAGGAAGCCCGGTTATGTTTATAACTACAGTCGCCGTCTCTCGCAACGCTTTTAATACTAATAGAGTGTTGGCATTTTTAGTAGCTTCGTTTAAATACTCAAAAAGTTTCTTGACTATTTTATTAGTGGAACGATTTCCCGCCAAAATGTTTGGCGCCAAAAGCTCTTGACTGGATCAGACGCGCGCGCGTTATAGACAACGTGGCCTAATGTCATCCTAATGTCATCTGACAGGAACGATTATAAAATACAAATGTTCTAACATGTGTAAATATTATAATTTTGTCGCTATTTCAAAAGAGGTCTCATATATCCAATCACAAAATGTCAGATTTTGGCGACTTTAATCAGTAGAATTCATGTTGTGTCAATGTTTTTTATGATGAGAGTGTAATGAACTTCTCACGAGGAGTCAAATTTGATTACACGCCTAGGGGAAAATATAGAATAATATTGTTTCGAAGAGAAAAAAACCTTTCGAAATTGAGATTTTTCACTTCCGTATTTTTGAGTTTGTTTCTAATGTTTACTCAACCAATCAAAGTGGAGAATGGAACAATAACATGATTGACAGGTGCCGGTAAATAAATCCTTTGAACCGCGCGTTTCGTCCTGGATTCTCAAAGTTCAAAAAGAAATTTTGGCCAAAGTCGGCAGGAATGGAGGAAAAAATTCGGGTTTTTCGACCCGTTAAAGACTTAAGAAACGTCGAAACGAAGCGCTGAATTAAATACAACTTGTCAACGATGTCCAAATTGGACATTAAAACAGTTGGGCCGTTCATTCTGCAAGAAACGCTTGGTCGAGGACAAACAGGTACGCGCAGAGTGCAAGCCTAGCTTTGCGCTTTCCCGGCGTATTTTTGCTCTCAAGTTGATTTATCTCAATGGATTGTTTACCATTTAGGTGTTGTTAAACTGGGTATCCATTGCCAGAATAAGAAGAAAGTGGCAATAAAGATAATCGACCGAACAAAGCTGAGCGAACAAGTACTTCTGAAGGTGAGAAAACCACTACACTAGCGCGAGCATACAGCACAACATCTATCGTAGCTAAAAAGCTGTAATTTCTAACTCAATTTCTACCTTATAAATACAATATTTTCATCTAAGACTATAATTCAGGATAGTAATTTATATTTTATTTCTATGAGAAATAGTTCCAATTGAATGCGTGTAGTATTGAGTTGTGTTGTATGTTTTCATCGTTCCGAGCAGATGGCCTTTGGCCGATGTCACTGACAATGCGTCGATATAATGACAAAGACTCAAACCAACTCAAAAATAACCCCAACAAAGCTTAAAACATTGAAAGCATTTTTGCGACTTTTCAAATATTAATAACGCTGAAATACACCATGCAAAATCGCAGGAAAAATTCCAAAGATTTACCAGGGAAATTACAAGTTCATTCTTGTCAAACGCGGGATTTTGATATATTTCCTCACATTTGTACTAAATTTCTGGTTATTTCTGTACAATTCCCCCATTGCGTGATTCCGATAAAAATGTTATATAGAATCCCTGGGGTTTAAACTCGGAGATAGCCCGTAGAAATTTATATTTTTGTCATAATAAATTACGATTAACTTCAATCAAATTTGATTCTACCGTAGTTCACACTGAATACAAAATATAAAATCTATTTTTCGCTGATTTCCCGTGTAAATTATCTTTATATTTCTACACAATATTCTCGATAAGTAAAAAACCCGAACTGAGTTTTTGTGTTTTTGTTTTGCTTTGAATTATTATTGTTGAGTTCATACAACAGCCAATCGCAACTAGAAATTAAAATTAATATCTTCTTAAAATAGTTATAAATCATGTTTTTAAGCATAATTTTTCACTGAAATTTTAACTCGTATATAAAAAATGTTCAAACTGGAATATTGTTTTAGTAATTTTGAACTATTTTTTTTCTAGAATTGTCCTTAATGTTTTGACGATAAATTTTTTGTTGGTTTAAACAATAACCGCACATTCTGTAATATGCAAATTCAAGCCATTATTTTTGGCAGAAAAGTATTTAATCTGTGTCATTAGGAAGCATAGATGATAATCCTGAAATAAAGAAAATAATCCAATCGTACCTTTCTTAATTCTTTAAGAATTACATATGTTTAAATTTATGTTTATATTTATTGATGTAGTACTTCACATTTTATTGTAAATATGTGAAATAATTTTTAGCTAAGGTTATTCCTCTGTCATTGATCCTACGTATAAAAATTGCTCAAAATTTGATATTTTGTAGGTTTTGAGTTATTGATTTCTATGCTTGAAAAAAAGTAGGGGTCGACAAGCTTGTTTGGGAAATATTTAGCTTAATAGTCGAAAGTATTTTAGCGATTCCACTCAAAACCAATTACCACCTTAATTTTAAATTTCCTGGACTTGGAACTCTTTAATTTAACTTTTGATTATTATAAATGAAAGAAGGGAAATGTAAACAGATCGAAATTTGGTAATTTGTGACTTTAAATATGTATCAATAAATTTTCCTCTTTTACTCCGACGAAGGGGTAAAGCTCGAAACGTCAGTAAAGTTAAGTCAACATTTTTTACGGTGTTACAAATTTCATTATATTACCTATTATTTTTAGCATCTATATTTGAATTACTATTGTCATTGCCATCACAATAGCTGTTAGTACATTAATATGCAAATGTTTTGAAACAATGTATTTTTGTCACGGCTCTTGGCCTGTAAGCCTCCACTTGAACCCATTGTTCGACATCGTTTGCATATAATGGTAAATCATAACAGCTATCATTGATATTAGCAATATCTACCTATCATCATTGGTATACACCTATTTCAAAACGATAGGTAATATAATGAAATTTGTAACACCGTAAAAAATCTTGACTTAACTTTACTGACGTTTCGAGCTTTAGCCTTTCGTTGGAGTAAAAGAGTTAGACACAGTCTAGACACAGTTAGACACAGTCTAACTCTTTTACTCCGACGAAGGGCTAAAGCTCGAAACGTCAGTAAAGTTAAGTTACGGTGTTACAAAATCATTCTATTACCTATCATTTATATCAAACACCGACGCAGCCTATACTAGTTTACTCGCTAGTTTCCATTTATATTTCAAAACGGTTAACAAAGTTAAATGTGAATGGAAACTAGCGAGTAAACTAGTATAGGCTGCGTGGGTGTTTGATAGGTTAAATGATAGGTAATAGAATGAAATTTGTAACACCGTAAAAAATGTTTCTTACTCCGACGAAGAGCTAAAGCTCGAAACTTCAGTAAAGTTAAGTCAACATTTTTTACAGTGTTACAAATTTCATTATATTACCTATTAAAGTTAAAGGCGAATGACAAACAGTCATTGCATGACCAGAAGGAACTGAGGTTACACACAACATTTGCAAGTATTTTTTCTGGTTAATTAAGCACAGTTGCATTGTTTATATTATTAAGCCCTTTTTTACTTAATGGGGCTGCCATTATTTACTGCCACAAAAGAAACATAAATAGCCAATATCAAAGACCCACACTTTCTTTCAGTCTGTAATCACTCACTCGTTTTTGATATAAGTATATGTACATCATCATCACCACTGTCGTATTTGTCATTAGAGAGTTTAAGATTCACGTTTACGCCAAACGTCAAAACTAACTGATTTTTCAGCGTTTACTATTTACCATTTGACATATCCGCGTAAACAAGGTCCTTATGTTGTTTGTTAATACACATTTTATTCATTGAGATCTTTTGCGCAGTTATTTGAAGCTTTTAAAGCAATATTAGAAAGGCCAATCTGACGTTTGTCTGCTCGTAAACGTGCATCTTAAACTCTCTATTGTAATCATTATCATCATCTCTATCATCACTAATGGCATCTTCATATTATTATTGTCATCTTCAAGATAATGTCATATTTTTCATTGTCTTCATCATCTTCACAATCGTCAAACTCATTATCGTCATCGATCAACAACAATGCCAAACTCATCATCATCATCATCATTCTTATTCATCATTATCGTCATTAACACCATTCTCATTCATCATCATCATCATAACCATTTCATGCTCATTTAACATCATTATTGTTATCAACACCAATGTCAAAGTCAACATCATTGACACCATTTCATGCTAATTTATCATCATTATCATAATCAGCACAAATGTCAAACTCATCATCATTCTCATACTTATTCATCATCATCATCATCATCATATCACCAATGGCATACTGTTATCACCATCATTACCCATGTCAGACTCATTATCATCATCATCACTATTCTTATACTAATTCATCAATGATCATCATCATCATCTTCTTCACCAACGGCATACTTTTCATTTTTATCCTCATCGTAATTGCCATTGTCATCATCACCATCAATGTTAAACTCATCAATTATCATCATCAATATAATGTAGAGTATGAACTGTTGTTTAGATTTCTACTACAACAATTTATAATTAAATTTCCTATTCTTAAGAGCAAAGTAAATATAATTTACATTGTTATGAGAACAAGTACCAATTTACACAAACATGATTTGTTGTTTGTGTTAAATTATATAAATAATTTATGAATCACCACTTCTAGAACTGTAAACTATCCCAGGTTAAACATCTTACCAAGATCAATCAAGATCCTGGGAAGATCCAGGCATGATCTTACAAGATCTTGACATATAACCCTCAATCTGCAAGAACTTGCATGAACTTTCAAGTTTCTGCCAAGATTTAATTATTAAGATCTTCCCAAGATCCTTCCATGAAATTTACTTGCTAAGGTTTTAGTAAGATCTTGGATGATCTTACAGTACAAGATCTTAACAACGTGCTCAGCCTGGGAGGCCTTACAATAAAACAATAACTATTATTAATTAAAATTAAAAATGTAAAAAATTATGATTTTACTAAATATATCAAACAAGATATCATTCTTTATCACGCATCATGTATATAAATTAGTAACAATTATTATTTAACAGATTATAAACTCATATAGATAAATGTTATTTTGATATTTGAATACATTATTAAAAAGTAAATTTTGGCTTTAACAGTAATAATATCTTCTATTGCCAATTTAAACACCAAAACGAGGCATCATAGGCCTAGGCAGAAAATTACATACAAATCTCTACATTTTTCATTGAATATAACTTCTTTGGTATTTTAGCCAGAGTATCAAAACCTTCCAAATATGCCTATTTCAGGTGGTTCTTTCATATGACAGTGCTAAAATATTAAAATATCTGTTTACATGAAAAATCTTTTTCAGGTACATATTATTATGATATTTATGAAAGTGGTCTATTGGACAATTTTCATAAAATTTGCTGACAGTGTGAATGTCTTTTTTGATAACAATTGTCTATCAAAATGTTTAATCAAAAATTGTTTGATATCTGGTTAACCTCAATCGGAACCAAAAATATGATATGGTGAAAAGTAATTTTGATGTCGTCATCACCTGAGTACTATATAACTGTTTACGAATATGATATTTGATAACATTCTTTATAAAATTCATGAATTATTAAATATATATGATAACTTTACAAAAGAAATCACGTTCCTGACATGCAGTTTGGTGTTTTTCTGATTTTTCAAATTCATATTAATAGCTTCTTGCAAATTTATTCTTTTTTCTCAGGTTATTCACAGGTTATTCTTATTGTTAATACCTATCATATCATAGCTAGAGTACAAACACTAAAAGTGTGCAACATAAATACCACTAAATACTGCTAAATTATGCAAATTCTTTTGTTCTCTATTGTTTAATCAACACTACAAAGTATTGCACACTTTTAGTGTTTGTACTCTACAATTGTAGCCTATTTAATAACAATTTCAATATATTACCAGCACAAAACCTTGGCTTGACACGTGTCTCTTAAATACCCATGGTCACTTAGCAGCATGCTTTGCATTGTGTATTTTGGTTTGAGTGTTATAATTCATTTGCAGTATTACAAGAAAACAAATAAAAACAAAAGGCTGAACAATTTAGTAAGATCGTAAATATATATATATTTAATAATATAACCCACTCAAATCATAAAATATATCAAAATTTCTGAATGTGCGATTTTCATGGTCCAGTCTTTAGCACATAGCATGCATGCTGGTAAGTGATCATGCAAGCCGTTGGGTCTTTAAAACAGCAATTTTAAATATTGTGATAATAGTCCTTTTCACAGTAGTAGTTTCAAGTCGAGGTTCCCGTTGCTGCTCATAGCAAAACTATAATTTATCATAAATGTAAACTAGCGAGTAAACTAGTATAGGCTGCGTCAGTGTTTGATATAAAGGATAGGTTATAAAATGAAATTTGTAACACCGTAAAAAATGTTGATTTAACTTTACTGATGTTTGTTGACTTAACTTTACTGACGTTTCGAGCTTTAAACATTGTTTACGGTGTTACAAATTTCATTATATTACCTATGGTTTATAATTTATCATGTGCAGCAACTGGAACCTCGACTTGCAACTATCATTCGTGGTCACTGAACTGTGAAATGGACCAATAATTGGTGACGGCCATTTATGCAAGTCGTCTATAATGGTCAGATAGCCACATGGCTGTCTAAGTATCAATGAAACCACATGTATTATGTTTTGTGTGCCCTCAAGCATAGAATGTTCTTGCGTGTTAACCGGTATTAATATATGTGGTCAAACATATTGGAATTAGCATATAACAATAACTAGCAACATTATGCTATCTTTCTTTTGTTTTGTTTTTAAATTTTATAATTTTGTTTGTTGGCTTGTTTCATTTTTGTTCATTTTATTTCATTTTTTATTTGCTTTGTTTATGCATTTATTTGTTTAATATATGTACATATCTTGTTATTATTATATTTGTTTGTTTATTTATTTATTTATCTAATATATGTATGTGTATAATTAGATTTATTTATTTATTTATTCATTCAATATAATTTATCTATTTAATATTTATATATTAATTTGTTTATTTATTTGTACATTAATTTTATCTATTTATCTTATTTATTTGTAAATGTTTTTGTGTATTTATATTATTGAATATGTATTTATTTGTTTATTTAATATAATATATTTATTTATGTTATAATTTTTTTTTTATATACAGTCATGTATTAATTAATTTATGAATTTATTTATTTGAATATTAAATATTTTGTTTATTTGAATTTTCATTTATTCATCTATCTATGTATTTATGTAATTAATTTTGTATTTATTTTCTATTTTGATAATATTTAGATATGCAATAACAGTAAATATTTATAAATTTGGTATATTTTCAAAACCATATTATAGCCAACTCAAAAAAATGGGCAGTTTAACACCTAAATATCTGTTATGTCACATTACATGTAGATATGTTTATTTGAAAAGTGTATTTTGATAAGTTTATATTTAAAAACTTACACTAGCTAATGATTATTGATAGTTATTTTGATATTCATTTGATAGTGTGACATATTTAACATGTATATATAGCCCACAGTAAATAATCTTTAATCCATTAATATCTTTTACATGATATACTCCAAGTTTTTTCTATCAGAACTCCCGATTCTAATCTACAATCATAAGGCTATATTATGAACAGCTCTTAATATTGACTCTTGTAGCTGTCAGGATAATAAGTGCTAAGGCTGGATTTAATGTGTAATATCATGTACTAAATAAGATCAACTTTATGGCCCTTGACATATACTACCTTATAATACTAATGGAGTCAGCTATTAAGGCTTTAATGCGTACAAGAATGATTTATAGCTTTGAAAAATGCAAATTAGAAATGGAAAAAATTGTAGGTGATTTTACGTGTGTTGGTGTTGACTTAACACTGAAAAATTATATACAGTCAATGTCATTAACATTTTCCACTGTAAAGACATTTAATAAAAGAAATGTCATATATAACACCACATAATTATATAAATTTCATAAATTAGAAATTGGAAAAGAAAATGGTTTGTGATTTTACATGTGTTGCTGTTGACTTAACAGTGAAAAAATATGTCATTAATATGTATACTGTCAGTGTTATTAACTTCCACCAAAAACACACATTATACCACAAAGTATAATGGGATTTTTATGAAAGGCTTAATTGTGATAATTAAGGCCTCCGGAAGGACCAACAGTGGTGGGATATGCATAACAAGCATTCCTTCGTGAGGAGTGACTCGAGTCATGTGAAAACTATATGGTCAAATAGTACGGTTTCACTGCATTACTCCAATCTTTGTTCAACATTCACGTTGTAAACAACAATCTGAAAGTTTTTGCCCACCACCATCCCCAATGCTCCTCCAGGGTTTTTTATTTCTACCTATTTTCCATGTTCAATTCATGTTATGTTTGCGGGTTTTTACCCCACTTTTTTATGAAGTTTACTAACTTTCTGTACATCATTTATTTGTTATTGATTAAATCGTCACAACAGTGGCCATATAGTCCAAATCAAGTTGTTAGTCTGTTACTTTAACTTCATAAAACAAGCGCGACAACACACAATACTCGTTTACAGTCAGAAAAGGTTAAAGAAGGCGTGAAGGTAAATTTCCTTTTTTGGACAATGCTTATGAAATCAGATGTAATAGATTTTGAAAATAATTGAAAATAATATACTTTCAAAAATTATGTCTATTTTTAAAAAGGTGAATTTCCTTTTTTTTTGGACAATGCTTATGAAATCAGATGTCAGCAATATATTTTAATGTACTAAGTTTTGTAGGATGAGAATTCATTTATTATTTCATTTATTATTTTTATGTTGGACAATGCTTATGAAATCAGATGTAATGGATTGTGAAAAAATTCGAAAATGACCTACTTTAAGTCTATTTTTAAAATATAGATCATTATACTTAAAATTTCGTAGGATGAGAATTCATTGAATGATAATAATTTATAAAGGTACATGTATTTTCTATCATGGACAATCCTTGTGAAATCATATGTAAGACTAAATAGATTTTGAAAAAAAAATTGAAAATGACCTACTTTAAGTCTATTTTTAAAATCTAGATCATTAATTATACCAAATTTCAAAGGATGGTAAATCATTAAATATAATTAAATACTATATTTGATACTTTCTTTATTTTGGACATAGTTTATAGAGGGGACTGGTTAGGAAACCTTTTGTTGTACTTCTTTGTTTGCATTTCGAAGTTGAACCGGTCTTGACCGTGCACAACTTTTTCTTTATGGCCAATCAAAATTGTAAAATGAGTCAACGTAAACTTTTTCTATGAGATTATTGTAAGGAATATTGTAATATTTGTTCTAAATCTTTGAGTATTTTGAAGCAACAGCCAAAATAATGATTTTTGGTCTGTTCACTCAGACGTATCCAATATGGCTCAAACAATTGCGAAACAAAAGATTATGCACGGTCACGCTTGAAAAAAAGTGTACAAAAACATACAACAAAGGGCTTTCTAACCATTTCCCTCCACTAACTTTATTTTGGACAATGATTTTGAAAACAAATACATGGAATAGATTTTGAAAAAAGTCTTTTTTTAAAATCTAGATGACATATTGTTGTATTAATTAAGTTTTGTAGGATGAGAATTCATTTTAATTATAATTTTATTATGGAAAATGTTCTTTTTATTTTGGACAATGCTTGTGAAATCAGATGTAATAGATTTTGAAAAAAGTTTATTTTTAAAATCTAGGTGACATTTGTATTTATTTATTAATTAAGTTTCGTAGGATGAGAATTCATTTTAATAATAATTTATTATATGGAAAATGTTCTTTTTATTTTGGACAATGCTTGTGAAATCAGATGTAATAGATTTTGAAAAAAGTTTATTTTTAAAATCTAGATGACATTTGTATTTATTTATTAATTAAGTTTCGTAGGATGAGAATTTATTTTAATTATCATTTATTATGGAAAATGTTCTTTTTATTTTGGACAATGCTTGTGAAATCAGATGTACAATAGATTTTGAAAAAGTCTATTTTTGAATTTAGATGTATAAGTTTCATAGGATGAGAATTCATTTTAATAATAATTTATTATGGAAAATGTTCTAACTTTTTAATTTGGACAATCATGATTTTATTTTGGGCAAATATAGATTTTGAAAAAAATTGGACATTTGTCAAAAGAAGTCTATTTTTGAAATCTAGATGTATTAAATTTTATAGGATGAGAATTCATTTTAATAATAATTTATTATGGGTTACTTAATAAATATATATTTTTATTTTTGGCAATGGTTTTATTTGGGCAGAGGTTAAGTAATAGATTTTGAAAAAAATTGAACATTTGTCAAAAAAAGTCTATTTTTGAAATCTAGATGTATTAAATTTCATAGGATGGGAATCCATTGTTTAATTAATAACAGGGTTAATGTCTTTTGTTACTTCCTTATACGTGACTAAAACTGTAAACATATCTATAATGCTTTGAATTATTGATACAAGAAAATCAATCTTTGATTAAAAGAGGAGAAAAAATACTAGATTGTCATGCAATTGGTTCCAGTCCTTAAAATCAATAAAAATTGAACATTAATACATTTTTATACGGTTTATAACTAAAATTATGGTCATATTTTCATAAATAAACAAAATGTTTTTAATTAAAAATTGAAATTATTAAAACAATTTTGTGACATTTTAAATTTCTATAAAACTGCTTTTTTGGATATTTATATGGTTATACACTGTATATTTGATAAAACAAAATGTTATTTATTAATTAGAAAATCAGCTAGGATCGGAATGACTAAAACAATGTTTTGAAAAATTTCTCTAAAACTGCTTTTTTTTTAGGATATTTGTATAGGAAATTACACCGTTCGAGAAGAATTAATGAAAAATACCTTGAGTGCATAGCCTCTTTCATCAAATCCAAGCGGTATTTTTCATTAATTCTACAAGAACTATTAAAGATGGGATTTCCAATTTAATAACACATCTACATAAAATATGAGTCTCAGATGAAAAAAAGGCAAAAAATAAACACAAACACACACAAGACGCAAAGCACGCAGGGAAGGATGCATGCAATTACTTAATTGCACAGATTAAGAGAAAATTCACAGTCAATCAACCAATCAGAAACAAGCATTTATGTAGTTGTGGTATTAATATGGTTATATTTTGATCAAACAAAATTTTATTATTAGAAATTCATTGAATGAATAAAACAATGTTTTGACAAATCTCTCTAAAACTGCTTTTTTTAGGATAGTTAGTTGTAAAAAGATAGATTGACGCTTCAAATTGTATAGTTTAACTTTCTAACATTATTTTTTTAGTATCTCTGCAGTTAATTTTCGTACTAAATATAATAATTGTGATAATAATGTGATTTATGCAAGTTTTTAATAAAAGTATTGTCGAACTGAAGAATATTTTTATCATAAAATATTAGAATAAATCCTGTATTTCTAGGCTGTTGTCTGCATCGTATGATTCATGTAAATGTTTAACCAGATTCTGTCCACATCACCATCACCATCACCAACAACACCATTGTTTGCCATCATCCTCATACAATTATTAATCACATTTTTAAAGACAAAGACAATAAATGGATATTTATTTAGTAAATGATGTATTCTAGGCTGTTGTCTACATCGTATGATTCATATTAATGTTTAACACATTTTTGTCATCATCCTCATACAATTATTAATCACATTTTTAAAGACAAAGACAATAAATGGATATTTATTTAGTAAATGATGTATTCTAGGCTGTTGTCTACATCGTATGATTCATATTAATGTTTAACACATTTTTGTCATCATCCTCATACAATTATTAATCACATTTTTAAAGACAAAGACAATAAATGGATATTTATTTAGTAAATGATGTATTCTAGGCTGTTGTCTACATCGTATGATTCATATTAATGTTTAACACATTTTTGTCATCATCCTCATACAATTATAATCAATCTTTTTAAAGTGCACCTGACTCCCTTCATGATATTTTGTGAATCTGTTGTACATGAGGTGTATAATAAGTGTACTTAATTTTTCTTGATGTCGACCTCTCCTTTCTGAGATATATAAACATTTGAAATCTGAAAATGCAGATGATATGCAAATGCAATGGATATTTGTAAACCCTGTATTTCTTGGCTGTTGTCTGCATCGTATGATTCATATTAATGTTTAACATGTTTTTGAGGTTTGGATTTTTTGTCACCACATTATAATAAATAAATAGTATTTTGCCACAAGGTTCCATTAAAATCTAAAAGCAATTAACACAGATACATGTAGGCAATGGTATTCCAATTATTATTATTATAAAAGTGTTCTTGTAAATTATTCATAGGTTTATAAATTAATTTATATTATTCTCTTACTGTCATGCTTTAATTTATATGATTACATTTACCTGATGATGGCATCAGTATGACTCCGAAACGTCGTGAAATAAAACTTTTTTGTATCAGTTTCATTATATTTTGCTTTACTAAAATTATTGTAATACTTTTAAATAAGTAAATGGATGGTGTAGAATGAATAAGGTCGCGGTCAGACTAGCGCTAGGGCTTTGCTTGCTTGAGTATAATCTGTTTACTTAGCGTGTTTCTAGCTCATTTGCCAGTGTGACCGATAACACTCACTAATCCACGCTTGCTTGAAATCTGATCAGAAATGCTAGAATTTTCAAAGGAACTGCAGTAGCGTTCAAGCTTACTCTGTACCATGACTTACCTGTGCTAAGCGGAAACAATAGTAATTGGCTTAAAGTTATCACAATCAAGCTCGCTCAAAGCAAAGCATAAGCGCTAGTCTGACCGCGACCTAAATGAATAGACAAGTCGATAAACAAATAAATGAATAGATAAATAAATAGATGAATTAAAACGATAAAAATCAGTCTGTTAAGTGTTCCACATTTCTTATGTACACTGAGACGTATATTCTCAGTTTCTGTTATCTCTATTTTCGGTGAGGCCATTATTATTATCAATGATTAAATAAATTATGAAATTAATAAGTATTATTATTATCCAACTAGTCATAGACGAGTAAAAATATCGCAGGAGTAGGACTGGATAATTTGAGAAAAATATCCAGCAATATTTTTACTCATCTATCTAGCGCTCAAGTAAAACAATATTTCGCATTATAAAAGAACAAAAACCTTTTGATTGGAATAATAAATAACTTATTAAACAGTTTGATGTGTAATATGGCTGAATATTTTACTCATTAACTTGCATTTTGACTCGTCCGGAGGCTTGTCAAAATACAGCGTTTCACTCGTAAAATATCCAGCCATATTGCACATTAAACTGTCTAATAAGATATATGAATCTAATGTTAAATAAAATGGAAGCTAGCGAGTACACTAGTATAGGATGGAAAAAAAATGCTAACCGATTTAGAAAGAGTGTAAATACCTATACTAACATCGTAAAATATACACCTATTTCAAAAAACGTTGTCAGAAGGAGATCTGAATCTGCAATCTGAGACCGAAATGAATTCAGGAAAATTGCGTACTGCAAAAACCAGGCCTGGCCCTGTTTTGTTTTTTGTTTTTTGTGCTTAGCACCTTCAGATTTATATTTACCGTCACCATATCCGAAGCGCCATATCCGAGAGAAATTTATTTTATTGCTTCATGTTCTTTGATTTATTAATTAAGTCTTTTACATGTAATTATTTGCAATTTTCTTGTCCTATTTTAAAATCAATCCATTGGGATTCTATTTAATTCTGTTAGCTATATTGTACAAATGAATATGTTCTTTGATCTGATTAAGTGTTCTATTTAATAGTTAATTTGAAATCATCACATTCTTTGTTCAAATTAGTCTAATAAGATCCTTTTTTATTCTGCTATTTATATTGTTAGTTAGTTCTTTGATCTGATTAAGTGTTCTATTTCATTCATAATCAGCATGTTCTCTGTTCAAATTAACCCAATAAGATTCTATATATTTTTTGATCTGATCAAGTGTTCTATTTCATTTATAATCAGCATGTTCTCTGTTCAAATTAACCCAATAAGATTCTATATATTTTTTGATCTGATCAAGTGTTCTATTTCATTCATAATCAGCATGTTCTCTGTTCAAATTAACCCAATAAGATTCTATATTTTTTTTGATCTGATCAAGTGTTCTATTTCATTCATAATAAGCATGTTCTTCCTTCAAATTAACCCAATAAGATTCTATTTTAAATAATTGTTATTCTGTTAGTTTTATTGATCTATCTATATATATATGTTCTTTGGTCTGATTAAGTCTGTTTGGACAATGCATGGTACAGGAAACAAAGCTAGACATAGTGTCGGCATAGTAGTACCAATCTTCACATGGGGCCAGTAACCATTCATAGTCTAGTCAAAAAAGTATGCCAGATTCACATAAATTTGAGGATATTAAGCAAAAACTGCAACTTATAATATATAAGCTTTTTTAATGGCTAAAACTCGGTAAAGATACAGTCAAAACACTTCACGCATTAACACTTACCACAGATTTCATTACTACGCGCTGTCAGACAAAAAATCATGGAGCGAAGATTTGAAATTTGCGAAGCGAAGATGGCGATTCTCTTCCGTCAATCAAACACAATTTGTCTAGACAACTAATTACATGAACTGTAAACAACGGTCGATGTAAACATAAAACAGGTAGAAATGGAATTTTAAAGAGAAAATTGAGCCAAAAATACAATTATCTTGTTAAAGACATGAAACTTATTTAGTTTGAACAGTCTGATACCTAAAATATATCTTAAGGTCCGGGAAGAAAATGATTTTTCATTGGACTGTCGTTGATGACTTGTTTGTAAAATGTCTAGACAAATTGTGTTTGATTGACGGAAGAGAATCACCATCTTCGCTTCGCAAATTTCGAATATTCATTTTTAATAGTTGAATATTCATTTTTAATAATCAAATTCATTTTTAATAATCGAATATTCATTTTTAATAGTCGAATATTGAATTTCATTTTTAATATTCGAATTATCATCCAAAACGTGTTTATGCGTGAAGTGCGTTGACTCTATGTATCAATTTGTACCATGTTACAAATGTCATGGAGTGCACACTATTGATATTAAAAATTTGTTATGGTTTTAGGATAATTAGTTTTAATATGACACACAGTCAGACTGTAGACGCTTAGTCTGGGTTTTATTTGGTATCATATTGGTTTTGTAGCAATTACTAATATGACAATATGCCAACCTGTAGTCTTTTCTTGTGTAATTAATTGTGTATTTTTGTGATCAGTGTGATAGAAATCCAAATTGTACAATGAATGTCTAGCCAAGTTTGATTTGATTTGGGCAATTATCCCAAAAAACCTTTTCATGGTGCACGTCCACAACCTCAGCCTCAATAGCATGTAATATATTCTTTACAATTTGACTACAGCCACAGGGAGCCTGGCTTTTTGTCGTTTCTTTTCATTTTTTTCTCTCTCTTTATTTACGCTAATAATACGCTATATTATGTTTGCATCGGGATTCCTGTGGTATGAAACAGTTCCGACGTATTGATGCAATTAACAGTAACTCGATAGGAGGATTATACTCTTATCTGTAACGCACTCGCTAGTAACCGTTAATGTATAGAAGGGCTGAAACAACTGCTAGATGCCTCAATTAAAACTCATATATAAAATGTTTTAAGCATTCTTTCATTATTATAAAGCCTCCAAACGTTTGTGTAATAAACATACTTTATGTTAGGATGTTCAAATTTGGGGAAATCTGAAATGATACGATGCTATGCAGCAATATTTAAAAGTCGAGTTTTAGTTACATGTTCACCGCTAGTTGCCCTGACCGAGGAGTTACGAAACTTAACTAAGCCGTTAAATTATTTTTATTCTTAGACGAGTAAGAACTCCTGATTTATGATCGTGGATTTTGTTATTCAAGTTTTTACTTTTACGGTTTACTTTGCGTTGTTAGATGGATTGTGTCACGAATAGAGAGTCGCTAAAAATAGCTGGTCAGGGCAAGTAGCGGTGGTGCTGTTAAGATAATCTAGCAGTTGTTTCGGCCCTTCTCAATTATTGACTGTTACTAGAGAGTGCGTTACAGATAGAGTTTATCCTCCTATCGAGTTACTGTTAATTACATCATCATGTTAAACGATACGTCGAAACTGTTTCATACCACAGGAATCCCGATGCAAACATAATATAGCGTATTATTAGCGTAAATAAAGAGAGAGAAAAAAAATGAAAAGAAACGACAAAAAGCCGGGCTCCCTGTGTACAGCTTGCAGTAGTTTAAGGAAAGTACATATTATCAAACAATTTATAAAAAACGTTGCTAGTCGCAATGCAAGTTTATTATAATAAAGTAGAATAAGAGCCTTGGAGCTAAGTTATTTTAGAAGTTTTCTAGTTACCACCGATTTCATTACTACGCACCCAACAGTTTGTGAAGGGAGTTGGCGATTCTCTTGTGTCAATCAAACACAATTTGTCTAGACATTTTACAAACAATTCGTCAACGTCAGTTCAATGAAAAATCATTTTTTTACGGACCTAAAGATATGTTTTAGCTAGGTATCAGACTGTTCAAACTAAATAGGTTTTGTGTCTTTCATAAGACAATTGTATTTTTGGCTCAATTTTCTCTTTAAAATAACATTTCTACCTGTTTTATGTTTACATCGACCATTGTTTACAGTTCATGTAATTAGTTGTCTAGACAAATTGTGTTTGATTGACGGAAAAGTATCGTCATCTTCGCTTCACAAATTTTTAATCTGACGGTGCATAGTAATGATATTGGTGGTAAGTGTATGCCTTGTGTCATCTATTCAGGTTGAAAGAGAGATAGCCATTATGAAACTAATAGAACATCCACATGTACTTGGTCTGTATGATGTCTATGAGAACAGAAAACATCTGTAAGTATTATAACTGAACCAGATGTTTGGGTTTCCTGTGTTTATTTTTTTATATTTGACCCAGATATTTGGGTTTCCTGGGTTTGTTTTTTTATATGACCCAGATGCTTGGGTTTCCTGTGTTTTTTTTTTATATATTTAACCCAGATATTTGGTTTTCCTGGGTTTGATTTTTTATATGACCCTTGTAATGACATCTGTAAGTATGGCTGACCCAGATTCTTGGGTTTCCTGTGTTGTTTTATATCTTACCCTTGTAATGACATCTGTAAGTATGGCTGACCCAGATGCTTGGGTTTCCTGTGTTGTTTGATATCTAACTTTTGTTATGACATCTGTAAGTATGACTGACCCAGATGCTTGGGTTTCCTGTGTTGTTTTATATCTTACCCTTGTAATAGCATCTGTAAGTATGACTGACCCAGATGCTTGGGTTTCCTGTGTTGTTTTATATCTTACCCTTGTAATGGCATCTGTAAGTATGGCTGACCCAGATTCTTGGGTTTCCTGTGTTTTACACATGTCACCCTGATGTTTGGGTTTCCTGTGTTTTTTTATTTCTAACTTTTGCTTTTTGTGCATTTTGTCCAAGATACTTTACAGCTACCTGTCCTTTTATGTGGCCTAAATGGTTGGGCTTCCTGTGTATTCATAGTTCAATATATTATATAAGATATTTCTGTCCTGTTTTCCTATAGATTTCTTATACTGGAACATGTATCTGGTGATATCTTTTGATATGACTGTGGCCTAAATGATTGGGCTTCCTGTGTATTAATAATTCCTGACATAATTGAATATTTCTGTTCTGTTTTCCTATAGATTTCTTATACTGGAACATGTATCTGGTGATATCTTTTGATATGACTGTGGCCTAAATGATTGGGCTTCCTGTGTATTAATAACATAATTGAATATTTCTGTTCTGTTTTCCTATAGATTTCTTATACTGGAACATGTATCTGGTGATATCTTTTGATATGACTGTGGCCTAAATGATTGGGCTTCCTGTGTATTAATAACATAATTGAATATTTCTGTCCTGTTTTCCTATAGATTTCTTATACTGGAACATGTATCTGGTGATATCTTTTGATATGACTGTGGCCTAAATGATTGGGCTTCCTGTGTATTAATAATTCCTGACAATTGAATATTTCTGTTCTGTTTTCCTATAGATTTCTTATACTGGAACATGTATCTGGTGATATCTTTTGATATGACTGTGGCCTAAATGATTGGGCTTCCTGTGTATTAATAACATAATTGAATATTTCTGTTCTGTTTTCCTATAGATTTCTTATACTGGAACATGTATCTGGTGATATCTTTTGATATGACTGTGGCCTAAATGATTGGGCTTCCTGTGTATTAATAACATAATTGAATATTTCTGTTCTGTTTTCCTATAGATTTCTTATACTGGAACATGTATCTGGTGATATCTTTTGATATGACTGTGGCCTAAATGATTGGGCTTCCTGTGTATTAATAATTCCTGACATAATTGAATATTTCTGTTCTGTTTTCCTATAGATTTCTTATACTGGAACATGTATCTGGTGATATCTTTTGATATGACTGTGGCCTAAATGATTGGGCTTCCTGTGTATTAATAACATAATTGAATATTTCTGTTCTGTTTTCCTATAGATTTCTTATACTGGAACATGTATCTGGTGATATCTTTTGATATGACTGTGGCCTAAATGATTGGGCTTCCTGTGTATTAATAACATAATTGAATATTTCTGTTCTGTTTTCCTATAGATTTCTTATACTGGAACATGTATCTGGTGATATCTTTTGATATGACTGTGGCCTAAATGATTGGGCTTCCTGTGTATTAATAATTCCTGACATAATTGAATATTTCTGTTCTGTTTTCCTATAGATTTCTTATACTGGAACATGTATCAGGTGGTGAATTATTTGACTATCTAGTCAAACGAGGAAGGCTTCCTATCAATGAGGTAATGACTAAACAGTATTGGTTATTATATACACATGTTTCAAATATCATTGTTGAGACCCATGGTCACCTACCAGCATGCATTGCATGATTCACTGAATGTCTTGGACCATGAAAATCACACATTCAGACATTTTGATATATTTTAAGGTCATGTGAGTGGGTATTTACGTTCTTACTAAATCGTTTAGCGTTGTGTTATTATGATTCATGATTTCTTAAAGACTTGTTGTCGCTAACCAGCATGTGCCACGCGAAAGACTGTATTTCTTGTACTATAAAAATCACACACCCAGACATTGTAGTATAGTTATATATCCTCACTGCATACTCATTACCACTGCGTGATAATAAATTATGGATGGTTCCGCGACCGCAATGGAGACAAGTATGCAGCGAGAATGCAAGGGGGTGAGCCGTCAAATGTCGCCAGTGGGTGGGTGGGTGGGTGATGCGAAAAAACGCTTGCCAATAAATTTAATACGGTGAGTGGCATTGACCTCAAGTGAAATACTACTTTGTACTGTGGGGCTGCAAAGCATTATTTGCTAGTCACGTGAGAATTTAAGGAATTAACATAATTTTGTATGCGGTGCTTATTATGTAATGTATGCAATGAGAATAGTTTAGTGATTTGTTCTACTTGTTTCTGTAATACGACTGACTGCAAATGAATTATAACACTCAACTCAAAATAATGTCTGACTTCACAGAAACCTAAAAACTGCAGTAACTTCAGAACATTAGTCATTAATTTCACCGCTTTTGCCTATCAATATATTTGCTTTTTTTCCCTTAGGCTAGAAGATTTTTTGCACAAATTGTATCAGCTGTGGATTTTTGTCATAAACACTGTATTTGGTAAGTACACTTTACAAGTGATGTTTCAATATACACTTAATTAAAAAAAGATGAAGGGGAAAACGGCAATAAGTGATTGCACGACCGAAAGGAAATATGGGGAAAACGAATCTCTTGTTATTCCTGCTAAATTACCCAGACAATGCCTCCACCATTCAGCGATGACCTTAGATGGGTGTCTCAAAGGTTTTGCTGAAAGATGGGGGCATTGTTTGGGTAATTTAGAAATGAATAACAAGAAATTATGTGCTTCCCTTCAACCTTTTTTTTGAATTTGGTGTATATATATATATATATCTTATTAGACAGTTTGATGTGTAATATGGCTGGATATTTTACGAGTGAAACGCTGTATTTTGACGAGCCTCTGGGCGAGTCAAAATGCAAGTTAACGAGTAAAATATCCAGCCATATTACACATCAAACTGTTTAATAAGTTATTTATTATTCCAATCAAAAGGTTTTTGGTCTTTCATAATGCGAAATATTGTTTTACTTGAGGGCTAGATAGACGAGAAAAAATCGCTGGCTATTTTTACTCGATCCAGTCCTACTCCTGCGATATTTTTACTCGTCTATTACCTTTTGGTCCTTGAAAACTCCTTGAAAACTCCTTAGATTTTGTTTACTGACATCAGCACGAACCCTGTTATAATAATAATACTGTAACTTATTACACAAATAATTTTATTAATTTTTTGTTTGTTTATGCAACCAGTCATCGAGATCTCAAGCCTGAAAACTTGCTACTAGACAGAAGAATGAACATCAAAGTTGCTGACTTTGGAATGGCATCACTGCAGGTAAGCAACCTGGGCGTGTGAGTGTGAATCAAAGTCTCCCCATTTAGGGACGGACCATTCAATTTTTGAGGGGGGGGGGGGGGGGGGATTTTTTTTGGACAATATTTTTTCATCTTGCACAATCTTTTTTTTCAGAATATATGCTGCACTCGAATTTTTTTTGTACTTGCCCAGTCCCTCCCCCCCCCCCCCCCCCCCCTCAAAAATCTTATAGTCCGTCCCTTAGAAGGTCAACTTTATCCCAGGAGGGGTACTCCCTTTGTCCAAGTGGTAGGGGTGATCGGTGTACATTTTAGCCAAAGGGTAAACATTTTTTCTGTGCGTAGCTTAGGGTCCTTTAAGAGTTTTTGGCTCAAAAATCAGTTATGTAACATGGTTTCGTACCTGTAAGAGTCATTTTTACTCTGTTTTGTTCCTTTGTTGGGGGTAAAATCAACAAGCCTTTATCAGTTATTTTTATCTGTGCGTACCTTTTAGGGGTCGTTTTCAAAATCTCCGCCGATCACCCCTACCACTTGGACAAAGGGAGTACCCCCTCCCCCCAGGCCTTTATCATTCTATAGTCGCCTTTGTTTATTTCATCATGTTCTATTATTACTATTTCATTGGTTTATATTTAATAGTTATGTTATTTTGTATTCATAGGCCGGTGATAATGCTATGCTAGAGACAAGCTGTGGGTAAGATATATGAATTGTTATCACTCAAAATGCTTCTCATTTCAAACTTTCAATTTATTAGTTGATCATTTCTCTTCTGTTCTCTTCTCTTCTCTTCTCTTCTGTTCTCTTCTGTTCTCTTCTCTTCTGTTCTCTTCTCTTCTGTTCTCTTCTCTTCTGTTCTCTTCTCTTCTCTTCTCTTCTGTTCTCTTCTCTTCTGTTCTCTTCTCTTCTGTTCTCTTCTCTTCTCTTCTCTTCTCTTCTCTTCTCTTCTCTTCTCTTCTCTTCTCTTCTCTTCTCTTCTCTTCTCTTCTCTTCTCTTATATTATCTTATCCCGTTCTAGACCATTCTATTTTATTTTATTCTGTTCTGTTCTGTTCTGATGTGTTCTGTTCTGTTCTCTTATCCCTTACTAGTCCATTCTGACTATTCTATTCTGTTCTGTTCTGTTCTGTTCTGTTCTGTTCTGTTCTCTTCTGTTCTCTTCTGTTTAGTTCTCTTCTCTTCTCTTCTCTTCTCTTCTCTTCTCTTCTCTTCTCTTCTCTTCTCTTCTCTTCTCTTATATTATCTTATCCCGTTCTAGACCATTCTATTTTATTTTATTCTGTTCTGTTCTGTTCTGATCTGTTCTGTTCTGTTCTCTTATCCCTTACTAGTCCATTCTGACTATTCTATTCTCTTCTGTTCTCTTCTTTTCTGTTCTCTTCTGTTCTCTTCTGTTTAGTTCTCTTCTCTTATCCCGTTCTAGTCCATTCTAGTCCATTCTATTCTATTCTATTCTATTCTGTTCTGTTCTTATTTTTTTTTCTATTCTAGTCAAGATTCTATTCTCTTATAATAGTAAAGTTATCATTATATTATTTCAGATCTCCTCATTATGCATGTCCAGAGGTTATCAGGGTAAGTTGTACTATTTAAATTTTGATTATCAAAACCTACTACAATAACAGGGTTCTCCTCACTTAGAAAATAAATGAAAAGACCCTTCAGTGCCACGTGCTTAATACAATGCCTATCCCAATTCTCACCCTAAACCTAACCACTCAGCTACAAAGTGAATTTGGTTGGTTGTCCCTCCTTTTTTGTCATATTTAAACGATATGTATGATTAGTATGCACAAAAAAATATCTATATTATAATATATACTACCAAAGAGGTACGAATACCAGCCGAATGAATTTGCATATCTGAAATTTGAATTTAAATAGAACTCCCCTGACAATTCCCCTACACCACAATACTACCATCATGCATTGTAGGTAACATGAAACGTGAGTATTACATAAGTTTAACATGGTGTTATGCCTGTTTATTTCAGGGTGAGAAATATGACGGCAGAAGGGCTGATACATGGAGTTGTGGTGTGATCTTATATGCTTTACTTGTGGTAAGAGAGCCATTGCTTGTTTGTCTTAATAGCAGCTGAGATATGGCCACTTGAATATATAATTTCCCCATACAAAACTTTGTATTGTTGGGTCTGTTCCAAACTTTTGGAACAGAGCATAAATTACAGTGATTTGTATGGGGAAATTATATATTCAAGTGGCCATATCTCAGCTGCTATTTGACCGATTCTCGTCACATTGGAGTGTGAACGTCTTTTTGATAGTCCATCGGAATTGGCAACCAAAAAGTGTTAAAGCCAAAATTTATTTTTTCGTGACATCACACTTTAGTACTCTACTGGCTAAGAGAACTAGTGTTTGACCTGGTTAAACCAATACTTAAGGTTGTTGTCCATTTATTAGTATAGGAAATCGCCCAAATTTGAGTACAATTCGTAATTAATAGGTATAGTCTAGTGGCCAAACCCGGATTTTGGTGAGTTGGCTGCACCCCATGGGTGGCAAAGGTTTCTTGGTATCATTTTAAAGCTTGAACCATGCTGATTACGAATCTGCTTGTTACCACTCGAAAAAAGTGTCCAAAGGGCTTGGTAACCTGGCCTAGACTTCCCACACTCCTTTGCAGCAAAACTTCATTTTTAACGGATTCCTTGGAAAATTATTGACTTTGAAACAATATATTTCCTCTTGAACAACTAAAATGTATTAACTACACATTATTATAGTGTTTAAGAACAAAATATTTGGAAAACTACAAATAATTTTAAAATTTTGAGGCTTTTTTGCTTGTTGACAAATATTCAAGCATTGTTGGAAACTAAAATGGTTTTATACTCTTTCAAACATTATCCAAGATGACCTTTGCAATATATTCCTTCTTTAATAACCTTTTTTAACTATTGCAGAACAAGAAATGTCCAAAAAAAAAAAATTTAGGCAAAGAAACATGCAATTGTATATATATTCTAAACCGGAAGTTGTTCAGAAAATCACTTCCGGTTTGAGATTTTTGGATTTTTCTTACAAAAAGCAGTTAAATTTCACAAAAAAACGAAATTAAATGGACAAAATACATCAAAATGCACTTCTGTAAAAAGAACTATTTCCAGTTCACCTATTTGTCGTGAAAATATTTATATTGCATTTATCACAAGCAAAAATGCATCCCAAAACAATTTTTTGTGTTTTATTAATGTACTGGTTAAAATAATGAAAATTGAATTTTTGTGAGGAAAAAAGTTGAAGACATGATAGTGAAAATAATGGATGAGAGATACAGAGTAATTTGAATTTATATTAGCTGTAAGTTCTTATAGCTCATTTCTGTTATGTAGCAAAACATTATTTATGTTTAGTTTGACATATAAATCTGCATACATTTTTATTTTTTTTATTTTGTTCGGTGCCTCTGGTACATTAGTCACTACCATCTTTAAGCTTTGTACAAACATCTAAACCTTACAACTGATTTGATTCCCTTACACTTAAAGAAATAATTTTTCACAAATCTTCATCATTGTCATCCACCTCACTCTCCTGCTGGTTTTTGTTGTCTCCACATTGGCAAACCTCAGCACAAGACAGACAATTATAACTACAGGAGCAGTGGCTTATGCATGAACAGACGATCAAGTCGAGGAGAGCGTCTGAAGCAGAAGCAAGGACTCGTCAATTGAAATATTGTTATCGCCAGTTATCTGCATTCCATGACCTTCAGGGCTGGGCACCTCTACTTCTGCTACAAGTGCATTGCACCAAACTGCTGCTTAATAAATTGGTTTCACTTGAGCTGTACATCCTGCAGACAAATCTCTCAGCCTTTTCATGCGTGACAGTGTCGACAGAAAATGATCCTCCTAGCTGGGCCATGGCCTCACATTACTCCCTGTCAGTCAAGCATATCTTGAAAGGGCTTTTTTTTCCCTTGCCTGTGAATGTGCTGGTAGAATCATAACCTGTGGACGCATTGAGCCAGGAAGGGTGTCACATAGTGGATCCCACCATCTCGGCCATACTTGGGATGTCAACAAAAAAGTGTGAGTTTTAGCCTTATTCAACACAAGTAGAGTAGCAGGGATTCTTTCTTGGAAATGACAGGCTAGCATAGTTTAGCATGAAGAAGAACTCGTGTGTCAGCCTCTTAATGAGAACATCTCAACTCGTCTATCTCTTCGGATACAACTCTTAAATTTATGACAAGGTTCTTGATACAGAACATAACTGGAAGCAAAGTAGATAGCTCTATTTCCAATGCGACCAGCATAGCAATTGCTTTACTTATATTTTTTTTATTTCACATGTAGCTAGATTACTATTTACACAATTACATTTGAAAAACATGATTTACAATACTAAATAATTTACAGACTACAAATTTACAAAATACGTGATAGTAATACCAGTGACTGTTGTAAGAGGAATGTTGCCAGAACTGTCTTTCTCCATCAGCCAGGAACTTTTTCCATTGCTTTCGACATCTTTGGCCAGGTCCTGTGATTTTGATCTTTACAGTCCCATGGCATGCATGTTTTGCTCTCGGCACATTTTTGATGGAAATCTCTGGGTATGTGTCCGTCACAAAGTCGATTCTTGACGTCATTCCTGTTCTTTGGTATACAGCATTAAACACACTGACATCCAAATCTCCAAATGTAGCCGGGATATCCTTAGCCATTGTAACACTGTCATACCATCACCCATGCAGCATTGACAGGTATGTCTTCGACAGTCACGTTCCACATAATCAATCCAGCAGCTTGGACTTGACTGTCTTCGCAAAGAAACAGCTAGAGACCATTGGAGAGGGCCAGGTGAGTACCGTACTTCAAAACATCTCTCAAATTCATTTCTTGAGTTTGAGCGATAACCAAAAGATGCACAAAAAGGTGTCTGTCTGCCCTAATGGAGACATCTTTTCCTGAAATGCAAATCTTCTTGCTTGCAATATTAATCCCGCTGAGCTTCATTCCTGGTATCCCTTCATAAACATACACCTTCTTGTCAATAAGCTGTTCCTTGATGTACGTCACCAGGGCTTGTTGTCCTTTCTCTCTCGCAGCCAAGCACTTCTGAAGCCAGGTGATATAACACATCTGATAGGTCAGAAGAAGAAGAAACGAACTGATTAGTCCAACTGCTAAGAACAGACAAAACCTTCTTAATATTATCTTCATCTCTGGCAAGCTGTACCTTGCCCATCTCTTTCATGGATGCCTCATTCTTGACACATCCTGCCATTTCGCGGCAAACTTGTGTATCTTGTTTACACTAAACCCGATAACACCATCCTTTAACCTTTTTATATCACAGTTGATTGTTTGCTCAATGGTCTGGTCGACTGCAATCTGCCCAGACACATTACAAGAACTTCTTTGAAGCAAGTTTGATCTGATTGTCACACACGCTTTCTAGTGTTGGCTTTTTGCAATAGATTCACATCAAACTTTGCTTGGAAGATTATTATGTAAATGGGCAATTCCATGAGAGAGCAAAAATTCATCAAAATGAAAACGAGTAATCTGAGGCCAGCTATACCATATTTGAATAGAGTAATAGTTGAGTGATTAGAAAATATATGACTCAAGTAGAAATCGGCACTACGTTAACTTTCAGGGGGGTCCCCAACGAGTCTTCGGCATATTTCAGAAGCATTTAAGGTATATCTGGCACCTTGGATTATTCTTACTTAACTATGTATCCATAATTACCCTAAAAAGCTTCATTAGCTATAGCATGGCTGTTTTCAACTGATCATATCAAACTCATTGCCTACAAATTTGAACATTTGCTCTAACTAGGATCCAGGCTGCCGTGGACATCTGAGATCATGTAAACATGGCTTGTGAAATGCCAAAACGAAGTATTATCGGGGCCGGGTCAATTCCTCAAAGGAAAAGAGAAAATAAACACAAGACCAAAAACTTTATCCCGTTACGTTGTAATTGCAATTATAAAAGACCGACAAAAATTTTGGGGCTTCAACGGGATTTGAACTCATGACCTTTGCGGAACCGGTACAATGCTCTACCAACTGAGCTATGGAGCTACATATGTCAGTTAGGAGGTCAATTTGTTGAGTTCACTCGGCATGCATAGAGTACTATGTAGATATATATTCTAACTTCGCCGGCGATTTGACCCCCTCAAAACGGCATAAAAATAGACAAATGTTATATCAAAATAAAGGAAATTTCAAGCTCTTTTCGAAAGTGGTAGTACAATTGTAGTTAAAGAATGCACAAACGAGTACATGCCTATTGTTTTCCACTAGGTGAAGAAATGATCCAAAATCGCCTTGTGATGTCGCGTTACTTTGGTGAAGAAAATCGAATTTTGACCCCCTGAATTTTATGGATTTTTATTAATAAATATAGGTTCCTGAAAGGTTATATGTTAATCTTTTCAAAACCGTTGGTACATTCGGTTAATATTCAAAGCTTTCTGAGTAAATGAGCAAAAGGCTTCAAAATGTGCGTTTTCTACAGTGAGACGCTGTGGGTGGCATGACGTTCACAACTTTATACAAGCAAATGTATGGGATGAGTTTGATATGTTTTAGTTTTCAGTAAAAATCCTAATTTGCTCTTCCTCACCCCTACCCCCTCAGCCAAAACTGCAAAATTCCAGGCAAAAGCAACCATTTCAAGTGTGATATGAGTAGATTGCAGAAGGATAGGATATTAAAGAGGTTAAAATAGGTTAAAATAGGTGAATATTTCATACAATGTAACGTCCTTGACAGGACCTGTAACGTCCATGACACCATTCTTTGTCCAATAAGGGGAGACATAAAAGACGGACTGAAAAACTGACATTATACTAACTAACGTTTATCTTTAACAAAGATAATATCCCATGAAGAATTTAATATCCGCAGACAATTCAAAGGAATATCAAGTTATACATGCTCACCTTAAAGAGTGGTTTATTTAGTGTAACGTCCATGACACATGTTTTATTTTTTTTATCCACGTGAAAAGAAAGGAAAAGAAAAATGTTTTTATAAAACTAATAACACCATTTCATTACATAATATCAGCATAATATCAGCATTTCTCCTTACTAGCAATATTAGAATGTCATTTCAAGTTCCAAAAAGTGTTCAAATGTAACGTCCATGGTCATGGAATTGCCCAAATATAAATCTAA
This sequence comes from Metridium senile, assembly GCA_949775045.1. Taxonomy (NCBI): domain Eukaryota; kingdom Metazoa; phylum Cnidaria; class Anthozoa; order Actiniaria; family Metridiidae; genus Metridium; species Metridium senile. The sequence goes on from OX459104.1 coordinate 15,045,813, forward strand.
TAAAGTAACATTTGTGCTGTTGAGAGAAAGTACTACTTTTTTTTGTTTTCATGCTTGAAATGTACTTTACTAGAAGTTTAAGATATCAGTGCATTTTGATGTATTTTGTCCATTTAATTTCGTTTTTTTGTGAAATTTAACTGCTTTTTGTAAGAAAAATCCAAAAATCTCAAACCGGAAGTGATTTTCTGAACAACTTCCGGTTTAGAATATATATACAATTGCATGTTTCTTTGCCTAAATTTTTTTTTTTGGACATTTCTTGTTCTGCAATAGTTAAAAAAGGTTATTAAAGAAGGAATATATTGCAAAGGTCATCTTGGATAATGTTTGAAAGAGTATAAAACCATTTTAGTTTCCAACAATGCTTGAATATTTGTCAACAAGCAAAAAAGCCTCAAAATTTTAAAATTATTTGTAGTTTTCCAAATATTTTGTTCTTAAACACTATAATAATGTGTAGTTAATACATTTTAGTTGTTCAAGAGGAAATATATTGTTTCAAAGTCAATAATTTTCCAAGGAATCCGTTAAAAATGAAGTTTTGCTGCAAAGGAGTGTGGGAAGTCTAGGCCAGGTTACCAAGCCCTTTGGACACTTTTTTCGAGTGGTAACAAGCAGATTCGTAATCAGCATGGTTCAAGCTTTAAAATGATACCAAGAAACCTTTGCCACCCATGGGGTGCAGCCAACTCGAAAAATAGAGCTCTTTTCATGGTTTGGCCACTAGACTAGTAGGAGTTATGTTTTGAAAGTTTTCAAGATTGGACAAGCCTTTTAGCTAGGCAAGTCCAATTTGATAGCTTTCAAAACATCGCAGGTATCTCTTTATATTACAATTCGTATGAAAAGATTGTGCAATTTTGTATTTATAATAGACTTTTAAAAACTAATTGGTACTCTGCAATTTGCAATTTAATTGTACTCCTCTTGTCCAATCAGAATTGAGTAATTTTGTACAGTGTATTATAACAACAGTAATATTTTCTTTCTTTTGACAGGGAGCACTACCATTTGATGATGATAATCTGAAAGGACTCTTGGAAAAGGTATTAATATAATAATTATTGCTAATATAGAGTGTAATTAGCCTTTTCCATATTGAACAAGGGACTGCAAAGGCCGATTTACACAGCACAATTGTTGTGTGCGACTGGTAGTGTACGACTCAAATGAGCTCCAAGTCGTGCCGTGTAAATGACCCAACGACTTGCCTACGACTGACGCACGCGACCTACAACTTGTAGTAGGATTTTGAACCAAGGATCAAAACCCTACGACTTGTCGTAGGAAAATGACATGATTTGTCCCATATTAGCGCTGGATCTAGTATTTCGTCCAATCACTCACGATTTTAGCGATGGTGTATACGAATCGTATACGACTAGTCGTGCGCGTGTGAATGGTATACCTACTACAATTTGTAGGCAAATCGAATACTACACTGTCATAGGTCAAAATCGTATCGTGTAAATCGGCCTTAACCAAGTTTCTCAACTAAACCCCTTCACAGTAAAAAACATACAAATTAGTAAGAATTGAAAGTTGGAACAAGTTTGTTGAAATTGCAACGAAATTTTGGTATTTTCATTTTTTTCGAAAATACAAAGAGTATGGCTTTGAAGGACGTTTTGGAAGGATACCATACATTCCTCTGTAATTTTGGCAGAGTTTGGATGCTCATAAATGTTTTTCTATTCAGCCAAATGTTCTAAAACTCTGTCAGTAATATTTGGTTATAATTACTCTCCCATGAGACAGGGTTATTTTTTCTGGAACCAAATTTAGTTTTTCACACTCGTACCCAGTCCTTTGCTTGATATGAAAAGGGTGAATGGGTGCGTGGAGTTATGGAATTTACCTTCCAGCGTTGAAAATTGATATACACCTATTTCAAAAAACGTTGTCAGAAGGAGATCTGCAATCTGCAATCTGAGACCGAAATGAATTGTGGGGTACGGTAGTTTTTTCTCATTGCGTGCACTTTCTGGCTTCGGATATGGCGACGGTACTAAATATAAATCTGAGCTAAGCACAAAACAGGGCCAAGCCTGGTTTTTGCAGTACGCACTTTTCCTGAATTCATTTCGGTCTCAGATTGCAGATTGCAGATCTCCTTCTGACAAGGTTTTTTGAATTAGGTGTATCCAAATATCATACTCTATTCTCATCATTAGATTACTATTTTTGTGTTTTTTCAAGGTTAAAAGAGGAGTGTTTACTATCCCATCATTTGTACCCACTGATCTTAAAGAACTGTTGAGAGGGATGATAGAAGTAGACCAGGACAAGAGATACACTGTGAGTTATAGACCACTTTCATAAATACCATAATATGTACCGGAAAATGATTTTTCAAGTAAACAGATATTTTAATATTTTAGCACTGTCATATGAAAGAACCACCTGAAATAGGCATGTTTGGAAGGTTTTGATGCTCTGCCTAAAATACCAAAGAAGTTATGCTTAATGAAAAATGTAGATATTTGTATGTAATTTTCTGCTGACGCCCTCGTTTCGGTGTCTGTGATTTTTCAAACTTTTATAGCTGCTAGCAAATTTAATCGTTTTTTCTTAAACTTTCACAAGTTATTGTTATGGTGAATGTCTATCATATGATAGCTTTGTTTTACTTTAAATTATCAATTTTAAAAATTATGATAATTTGTGGTGGCCATTTATGAAAGTCGTCTATGTGGTCATTTTCATCTCTCTTGATGTGTTGTAAATAGAAATATAACTGAACAAAGATGGAACCAGCTGACTTTTGAAAGATGTTTTGATATTTTAGTGTAGATATTTCAGTAATATATACAATATGAACGGCTGACATCTATGTGATATTAAAGGAATAGTTACTATTCACCACCCTACCCCATTGTTCTCTCTCTGCACTAAATCACTGATTGCTGAGTACCCGCGTCTGAAAGCAAAGATATTTAGTTATGTTGCAGTTCGCACTCTGCAATATCAAACATATTGCAGTTCGCACTCTGCAATATCAAACATATTGCAGTGTGTTTTGTTAAGTGTGTATAACTAATAATTTCCATTCTAGTAAGCATCATCAGACTTATAATTCATTAAATAATTTACTAGATAGCGATTTTTGGTGAAAAAAGACTTTGAGTACCAATGCCAGGATTCGAACCGAGACCTTCTGCATTGCTGTATCCGCGCTTTAAGCCATTATGCTACCCAGGCAACCGATGGAAAACTTGCAACAAAAACACGTTTAATGTCATCAAGTTCATTAGCATTCCTCTAAATAGAATTGATGAAATTATAACTAATTAGAGTTTGGTAAGCCTATTGTTATTATATTCAAAGAGACAAGAAACCGCTGATTATTATGCAACAAAGAGAACAATAATGGGACAGGCTATTGAATGATTATTACATTTTCATTGGCTGATAATATTATAACTAATTAAGCGGCGTTGACACGAGCAATTTTTCCTTGACAAGTATCCTTGACAATTTTCATTGCTCGTGTAGACGATCAGCAAGATTTCCTTGACAATTTTATATTGACAAGGTTTCCTTGCTCGTGTAGATGATGAACAAGTTTTCCTTGACAAGTTTAAGTTGTGCCCACAATGCCTTGCATTCAGCAGAGTACTAACATAATATTGGTTCCAGTCCCTTGTCGAGTAAAAAACAAAATGATTTATAGTTAAGTCCGATCAACTTGAAGTTTTACATGTGAAAAGTAAACACCAAAAGAAAAATTTTCTTCTTTTCACTTTTACAAATGTTACGATTTTTGGCGGGAAAATGACGTCACCAATTTTAGTGGGAAATTGAAAGAGGGTTATGCAAAATTTTAAAATGCGCATTTGAAAGAACTCATTGAGATATGTTCAAAACCGAAGAGATAACAGTCAAAGTCAAATTTAATCAAAATATATGATTTTTGAAGTTTAGAAATGTTTTCTATTTTACATTCAAAAAATTATAACTTTAGATTAAATTTGACTTTGACTATTATCTCTTCGGTTTTGAACGTATCTCAATGAGTTCTTTCAAATGCGCATTTTAAAATTTTGCATTACCCTCATTTTAGATTTTCCTCTAAAATTGATGACGTTATTTTCCCGCCAAAAATCGTAACATTTGTAAAAGTGAAAAGAAGAATTATTTTCTTTGGGTGTGTACTCTTCACATATAAAATTTGAAGTTGATCGGACCTAACTATAAAAAGTTATTCAAAATCACGCTTAAAAACGCCGATTTCAGTACACTGCCAGCCCAGCGTGAAAGTTTGGTAAGCCTATTTTTATTATATTCAAAAACACAAGAAACCGCCGATTACTGTGCAAGAGAGAAAACAATGGGGCAGGGTGGTGAATAGTAACTATATACGATAGTCACTTCGGCCGGCTAGCAATATTAGATATATTGCAGTCAGCTTCGGGCTGCGCCCTCAGCTGACTGCAATATATCTAATATTGCTGCCGGCCTCAGTAACTATCTAATACTTATTAACCGAGCGTGAGGTCTTGTACGGGAAAATATCAAACCGAGGTCTTGACAGTACGGAACGAGCGCAGCGAAACATCGCAACAAAATATTTATTGCAATACTTTACAAGTTGTTTTTTAATTTCCTGGTCTGAAAAAAATACGAAAATTGGACCGTTGTCATGGTAACGGTCTGATATGGGAAAATATCAGACCGGAAATCAGCCAATCAGAGCGCACGTACTATCGTAGCCATATAATAAATACAATGACAAGTCAAACATGAGCTGTTGTATATCCAATACAGACCGGACGTGAATATTGTATAGTACTTATGAAAGCCCAACCTTTGGTTCTCTCCTAATTTAAGAAATTGTCAAGAAAAATTAAGTAAATCTTGCTGAGAAAATTCAAGTTGAAACTTATGCAAATCATGACAAAATCTGTATGAGATTTATAGAACTTGTCATAGACATGATTTCTTTTGTAAATTCTCATTTATTATAAATGAAATACGTTCAAAGTATAGTTTGATAAACGAGCAGAGGTGTTTTATCTTCAGTTAAAACACTTGTCACGGTTACAATTTCTTTTGTCAATATTTTCTCATGAATTATGCATGAATTTTCTATGTTTAATTTGAACTTTTTTCATTTGTTTCAGTTGCAGCAAGTTAAAAAGCATCCGTTTTTATCAAGGTAAATGCCAAGACAATTGGCCTTTACCTAAACGAGCAGAGGACTGGGTACTAGTTTTCTAAATTAATCTAATTACAAAATTAATCATATCATTGGAAAGAGCACATCAAGATATACAAGGTTCCAAAGTTTGTTTGAATTTGCTTGAATACTGGGTTAGAGGCAGTCTTTGAAAACCTTGAAAATTTAACAAAGAAATGTATGGATTTGATGTAATTCTTTGGACATTTAAAATGCTTTCATTTTGTCGCTATTTAACCTAATGTGCCCAAACTTTGAAACCTTGTATATTTCAATGTGCTCTTTCCTATGATATGCTTAATTTTGTGATTAGATTAATTTAGAAAACTAGTACCCAGTCCCCTGCTCGTTTAGGTAAAGGCCAATTGCTATGTTTTATTGATGAAATCAAAAACTTGTGCGCCTGCTGTGTGCAATTACAGAGAACACAAGAGATGTGTCCTTCACTTAATAGAAGCATGACGCGAAGATTTTTAATAGTTATTTTATAAACTAGTTTGTATCACTTTGTGTAAAAATTAATAAAACATAATGTTTGTGTGTTTCAGTTACAAAGAGGACCTTCCTCCAGACCCTGATATTATAGACATTGTCAAAGTAAGTCTGAACGCCCCATGTGCATCCAAGGTGCATTGCGGCCGTTATTTATGTTTTGAAAATACAGTAAAAACCTGCATATAAAAGTGAGGCAGTCAGCGAGGGTGGTCACGGCCAGAGATTTGGTTACGTCCTCAGTGGTTCTTTTACGTCCACCTTGTAACATAGTCAGAGTGAAGGCAGACAGGACCTCCGGCTTTACGTCCTTATCCAAGAAGACGAGGCACTGAGAGAGTAAAGTATCTTGCCCAAGGACACAACGTAATCGCCCGGGCCAGGAATCGAACCCAGACCATTAGGCCCGGAGTCCGACACGCTGACTGCTAGGCCACCACTTCTCTCTGTAGAAAATATAATAATAATAAAATATATAATATAATAAAATATCAGCTATTGCAAGTCCATGCAGTAACATGATGTTTTGTTTTCTTCAAGCTCATATTCCATCCTATTATTTGTTGCAGATAGAGAACATTAATGCTAAAGATGAGATAGACCCTGATGTTCTGACTTGTATGACATCACTGGGATGTTTTAAGAACAAGGATAAGTTATTGAATAACTTACTCAAAGAAGGGTGGGTAGATACTACTATCTGAGTTTGGATGATATCTTGTATTGTCTGTCATATATGAATTGAAGATGATAGCTTTGCTTGCTTTGCTCGCTGTGCTCGCTGTGCTTGCTTGATTGCTTGCTTGCTTGCTTGCTTGCTTGCTTGCTTGCTTGCTTGCTTGCTTGCTTGCTTGCTTGCTTGCTTGCTTGCTTGCTTGCTTGCTTGCTTGCTTGCTTGCTTGCTTGCTTGCTTGCTTGCTTGCTTGCTTGCTTGCTTGCTTGCTTGCTTGCTTGCAATTTGCTCTATTTCTTTTTAAACTTCTAGTTTGTGAAATCAGAATATGGTTGATGCAAGAAAACTTTAAAAATCCTCACTTCTCACATTGTTTCCTTTGCAGCAAAACTATAGAAAAAGTAGTATATTTTTTACTACTTGAACGAAAAGAAAGAGTACCATGTAATGAAGATACAGAAGTTGCAACGATCAACAGATTTACCAACTTAGGTACGTTCAAAAAAGGTTGAATTGTGAATATTGAATAGTGCATTGACCAACCATCCTGGTTTTTTTTTGTAGATGATCCTCCTAGAAAAAGAGTTGACTCTTGTGGATCACCAAGACTACAAAGATCTAGGTTAGGATGATGATGATGATGATAAGAATGATGATGTTGGTGATGGTAATACGAATGATGAAGATGGTGATGATAATCATGATGATGGTGATGATTATGATGATGGTGATGACAATCATGATGATGGTGATGATCATGATGGTGATGATTATGATGATGGTAATGATCATGATGATGGTGATGATCATGATGATGGTAATGATCATGATGATGGTGATGATCATGATGATGGTGATGATCATGATGATGGTGATGATCATGATGATGGTGATGATCATGATGATGGTGATGATCATGATGATGGTGATGATTATGAAGATGGTGATGATCATGATGATGGTGATGATTATGATGATGGTGATGATCATGATCATGATGATGATGATGATGATGGTGATGATGCATGATGATGGTGATGATTATGATGATGGTGATGATCATGATGATGGTGATGATGATGATGATGATGATTATGATGATCATGATGATCATGATGATGGTGATGGTTATGATGATGGTGATGACAATCATGATGATGGTGATTATGATGATGGTGATGATTATGATGATGGTGATGATTATGATGATGGTGATGATTATGATGATGGTGATCATGATAATGTTGAAGATGATGATGATGATGAATATGGTATTGATGGTGATGATTATGGTGATGATGGTAGTAATGATGATCGTGATAATGATGATTGTAAGGATGATGGTAATAACGATAATGGTAATGGTAATGGTGATCATGATTATGGTAATGATGGTGATCATAATAGTGGTGATGATGATCATGATGGATATGATAAAAGTTATGATGATGATGATAATAATGATTAATGCTAATCATCATGTCATAGACAGGCATACAATTCTTGTTGTTTTCAATATTATTATCATCATACATGCTATTTCATTTATTTATTAATAGTTGTCTTGCTTTGTAGACAAACAGTAGAACTATGTCCATCTCCGCCTATCATGAGACCAAGGGCAGAGACATATACGGGAGGAGCAAGGTAAATCATTATAATGATTATATAATCCAAACTGTGTTTTATATATTTTAATTTGGAAAAAATACAAGAGTTTCAGGTTGTTAATTGATGAAGGTTAGTTGTGAAATTACGTTTTTGGCTGCCATCAATCAAAAACATAATGTGTGGGCTAACTAACAGCAGCCAAAAACATGTTTCATAACTAGCCGTTGAAATTCTGAGTTCGCAGAAAGCCCAAAACACAATTAACCTAGAGTACAAACACTAAAAGTGTGCAATATAAATACCACTGCCCGCCGCCACTAAATACTGCTAAATTATGCAAATTATTTTGTTCTCTATTGTTTAATCAACACTATTTAGTGGTAAATAGTACAAAGTATTGCACACTTTTAGTGTTTTTACTCTACCCCAATCACATATCAAACAGTGGCGACAAGAAGGGGGAGTCTCAGTACAGTTTACAACATTTAGAAAAGGAGGATTATGGCTCATGGAAATTAAGAAACATTCAAAATGAAGAGAATTCATAATTCATGGTGAAAATTATAAAACCTTTTCACCACTTCACGCAAAAAAACAACTACCACTCCTGATAAAATAGACTGTTTTCTATAAGTAAATGAATATTTTTCCCCCAGTTCTCCAACCAAACTACATATCAGTCCCAAACACCAGTCTTCATTAAGTAGCAGCAGCAAGAGTCCTGTAAGTAGCCCCCCTGACTCACCATCATCCATCACCCCCCCTGGAAGTCCATGGAAATCAAGGCTGTCAAATATCAAGCAAGTTATTGTTGGATCTCCTAAGTTCCACAAGAAACGACATACGCATACTGCAGGTATTGCGCCTTTAGATTATGATTTATACTCGTCTGATATAAAATTGTAATGATGATGATGATGATAATTATCACCTAAGTTCCACAAGAAACGACGTACGCATACTGCAGGTATTGCGCCTTTAGATTATGATTTATACTCGTCTGATATAAAATTGTAATGATGATGATGATGATGATAATGATCACCTAAGTTCCACAAGAAACGACATACTGTACGCATACTGCAGGTATTGCGCCTTGAGATTATGATTTATAGTGATCATTATCATATTATAATACTCTCTAACCCCTCTTTACCAGACCCTCTAAACAGCAGAATTCTCTCTAAACCACACATCAATCACCATCAATATCATCATCAATATCATCATCATTATCATCATCATTATCATCATCAATATCACCAACAATATCATCATCATTATCATCATCAATATCACCATCAATATCATCATCATTATCATCATCAATATCATCATCATTATCATTAGTCTACATCATCAATATCACCATCAATATCATCATCATCATCATCAATATCACCATCATTATCACCATCAATATCACCATCATTATCATCATCATTATCATCATCAATATCACTATCAATATCACCATCATTATCATCATCAATATCATCATCAATATCACCATCATTATCATCATCAATATCATCATCATTAACATCATCATTATCATCATCATTGTCATTACTGTCAGTATTATCACCATCACCAAATGTCATCAACATTTGCAGCACACACACCACCACCACCACCACCACCACCATCGTCATTATCTTTATCATTATCTTCATCATCACCACCATAACCATCATTATCTTCATCATCACCACCATAACCATCATTATCTTCATCATCATCACCATAACCATCATTATCTTCATCATCACCACCATAACCATCATTATCTTCATCATCATCACCATAACCATCATTATCTTCATCATCACCACCATAACCATCATTATCTTCATCATCATCACCATAACCATCATTATCTTCATCATCATCACCATAACCATCATTATCTTCATCATCACCACCATAACCATCATTATCTTCATCATCATCACCATAACCATCATTATCTTCATCATCACCACCATAACCATCATTATCTTCATCATCATCACCATAACCATCATTATCTTCATCATCATCACCATCACCATCATTATCTTCATCATGATCACCATAACCATCATTATCTTCATCATCATCACCATAACCATCATCAGATGATGTCATCATCATCACCACCATCATCATTATCAGATGTTATCATCATCATCATCATCACCACCATCATCATTATCAGATGATGTCATCATCATCACCACCATCATCATTATCAGATAATGTCATCATCATCACCACCATTATCAGATGATGTCATCATCATCATCATCACCATCATTATCACCATCATCGTAGTTGTTGGTGTATGTTCATATTGTAAAGGTATTTTAGTTGTTTTTCCAGGAAGCAGTTCAGGAGAGACCACACCCGTCTGTCCGTCACCTGACTCATCACCAGAGTATGTAGACTGTCATGATTATGATTATTACTGTGAAAGTTGTCGAAACAATGATGATTAATTGATTGATGATTGCATTGACAGTGACGAAGGCAGTAAATGTTATAATTATAATATTGATTTCATTACTGAACACATTTAAAATTCTCAATGCTTTTACAGTGCTGCTAATTCAATCGGGGCCACCCTGAGTTTATTAGCCAATCACGTTTGAGCTTAAAAACAAAAGAACCAGACATAGACGATCCGTCAAGTCAATTCGCGCCTATAATTTGATTGGCTGATAAGGAGACAAAGTAGATATCTTTTGTTCTTAAGCTCAAACGTGATTGGCTAATAAGCTGGAGGTGGCCCCGGTTGAATTAGCAGCACTGTAAAATGATATAAAATGTATATATTAAAATAAAAACTATGAAACTATGAAATTAAAAGAATGGAGAGATTTTAAAAACTGTGTGTGCATATACCTATTCACTCGAATAAGCGCTGCAGTGCTTATTTAATTTTTCTTGATCTCACCGTCCCCTTCTTGATGAGAACTACACAAATTAGGGAGATAAATTAATGGAGGAGCTGTGAAATATAATTACTTGAACTGAAGAATACAGCTTTTGATAAAAATGTATTTCCAATGCTGTTCTAGAGTAACATTATAGCGTTAAAGTGCGGCGCTTATTCGAGGGCTGCGCTTATTCGGGTAAATATGGTAAATAAAATGATTAACAATGACATAAATATTTAAAGAATGTTATAAAATTCTGAATTTAAACATATATACAAAGAATAAGATTCTGATTATCTAATCAGGAAATAATTATATTAAAGGTCTGAAAATAAATATTCTATTAAAAATGGAAACTAGCGAGTAAACTAGTATAGACTGCGTCAGTGTTTGATATAAATGATAGGTAACAGAATGAAATTTGTAACACCGTATTAAAAAATTCATGAATAATTAATGAGACATTTTCAAAAGAAACCATGACCATGACGAGTGTTGTAAATCTGATACAACACTAGTGTTGTATATCCTGATTTGCATAAGTTTTAACTGGTAATTTTACGGCAAAATTTATTTTAATCTTGAAAATTTTGGTCAAATATGAAAGAGCTTACCTAGACATTTTTTAAGTAGTTTACAACATTCGCGTCCGTGTTGTATCGGCGATACAACACGGCCGCTCATGTTGTAAACACTACAAAAATGTTGACTTAACTTTACTGACGTTTCGAGCTTTAGCCCTTCTTCAGAGTAAAAAGTTAATTATAAATATACCTTTAAAAGTTATAGAATAAAGATTCTAATAAAAGTCTGCAAAAAAAGAATCACATAAAAAAGTTGAAATAAAAATAGTTAGTCAATAAAACCAGCTAGTATACATGTACAATAAACTTTATTGATACTCCCTAGAAGGGATCTTCGGTTTAATTTACAGACTATAAATAGAAATATGAAATACAATTTAATATACAAAAACTAGGAATACTAGTTGTGTTACTGCTATACAGAGTTGCACAGACTGTCAGTATAACATCTATTGACTACTTAAAAATTGTATCTACAGCCAAAACCTATTGAAGCGTTCCTATCGAGGTTGGAAGGCTCGATTTATTCTTCCAAACTTGATTTTAAATTTGTTTTGAAATTTGCATAAATGAATCGAATCTTGTAAGTTTGAGTAGTTTTGGCTGTAATGAGACAGTAATTAAATAAATGATTAAATAACATACTAAAATGAGAAATTGATATAAATGAATTGAAATGTTAAACCACAATTTAACTTAAACGTAATTTCATGTTGTTGTAAATTTGCCCAGTGATAATTTTTAACTCTAAACATAAATTAAAATATAAATAAATGTACAACTTTACAGTGATTTAATTTAAATAACTTGAAAATGTAGAGCACTCATCTTTTAATTAAACTTTAATTTAATGTCTGTTTTGTTTGTCTTTTCATTCGTTCATTTTGTTTTCCTGTGTGTTTGTTTGCTTGCTGGGTCTGTGTGTTTTTGTTTGTTTGTTTGTTTTCCTGTTTGTTTGTTTGTTTGTTCATTCGTTCGTTCGTTCGTTCGTTCGTTCGTTCGTTCGTTCGTTCGTTCGTTCGTTCGTTCGTTCGTTTGTTCGTTCGTTCGTTCGTTCGTTTGTTTTGATCAATCACAATTAATAATATCTGTTCTGTTTGCTTGTTTGTTTGTGTATTTTTCTGTTTGTTTGTTTCGATCAATCATAATCGTATCAGTTTGTTTGTTTGTTTGTTTGTTTGTTCCCTTGCTTGCTTGTTTATTTATTTATGTATCGGTTTTGGTTATTTTTTTTGTTTGGTTATTTGTTTGTTTATTTATTTGTTTATTGATGTGTATTTGTTTGTCTTTTTGTTTGGTTATTTGTTTATTTATTTGTTTGTTGGTGTGGTTTTCTGTGTATTTGTTTGTCTCTTTGTTTGGTTATTTGTTTGTTGGTCTGTTTAATTGTGTATTTGTTTATTTGTTGGTGTGTTTGTCGTTTTTTTTTTTTTGTCTCATTTTATTTTTATTTCCTTTATTTCCACATGTTTCTTTTTTAAATCACTCTAAATTATTCATTTCCCATCCATTCATTCATTTTTCACTTCATGTTTTCAGTCTTGTTAAGAAATCATGGTTTGGTCATTTAATGCTTGGCCACAATGGACACCATAGACATGAGGTAAAATACTTATCAAATCCGTTCTAATAATCCTTGTCTCATCCCTTCCATTTCTTCATGCATTCCCATGCATTCCTTTCCTTCTCTACACACATTCATTTTCTCATATCATAGCTTTATTGCTGTTGTGCAATAAAGGGTTCGTGGGTTCGTTTCTCACCTGGGGCTCAAATTTTCCTAAGTTGTAGTTGTATCTATTTATCGTGGGCTAATTTAATTTAGTATAAATACAAAGGTGATTATACAAAATCGCGCGCTCTGATTGGTTTGCTATCTCGGATTATCAGCCGATAATCACCTTTTCGGACAAAATGGCGGCCAGTAGTTGTTTTGTCACTGTTAGCGAAGATGAAATTGAAAACTTTAAAAAAATGCTGTCCCAAAATCGACAAAAGAAGCTACTAAGTTTGGTGTCAAGCTATTTAAAGGTATCATAGTAAATTTTCACGTTTTTTTTTTGTTATTATATGCGAGACAAAGTTTACAATTTTTACGCGTAACGGTCGCGCTTATAAATCAAAGGCCACCTATGGCCAACTCGTGGATCATAATTAGAACATTTTGAAAGCGCTTACAGTTTAGACCGCTCCATTACGATTATGTAATTATTTTCTCGGATTAGCTTGAGATGATTTGAAGCGAAAAATAAGTATTCAATGTTGTTGTGTTATTTGTATTTTTTTGGTTGTCGTCCGTTTCCCTTACGGTCCGTCGTTCCCTCAGTCCGTGATCCGCTGACAAGTCTGATATTTACCTGGTTCGATCTTCGGTTCGTGCAGAGATACATGCGAGTTCAAAGAGTGTCTAAGAAACAGTGTTATTAAGTTGTTCTTGCAAAATAAACGCCAGAAAAAGCAAAATAGATAGTCATTGAAGCAATTGGTGTTATATTTGAGGCGATTTGGGCTGTTGGGTGTAGTTTTTAGAGAGGCCGTTTTAGCTGTTTATTTGTTGTTGTCGAGGTCAACCTGGAGGTTTAAAACCGATCACGTTATCTCACATATTGTAAAGAAAGAAATATTACTTTCATCTACATATACATAGATCGTTAAGTTGAACTGCTAGATAATAGGGTGAAGCGATTTAAGTTTTGCGAATAAGTTTGTTGTTCTGTGTAAGAAGCTAAGAGCTCGAGAATCGCCTGTTTCAATCGCCGTTCGAATTTGTACGAATTAATAGTAGTCAATAAAATTAAACTATTGACAGATAAACTGGTTACTTTAATCAAAAATATAAAAGAAATAATTACAATAAGCAATATATTTACCCTAAAACATCACTAAACTATTATACTGTTGTTGTCTTCACTTCTAGTGTGTATCGTAGAATGCTTACCGGAAATACTGTTAAATATGCAGTAATAACATCTTCGTCCTTTGTAACTGGTTGTGAATCCATTCCATAGCATTATGAAAGGATGGATAAAAAGTAGCTTCTGTTTATAGCAGGGAAGATATCTCGATAAATTTGATCATAATAAGTTGGCTCGCTTAGTTCGCTCGTAAATTGCATGATCTTTAGTAAAATTCACAGTGACCATTTCCGAAAACATTCGACATAAACTTATGTGTAATTCTACTGCGAATCGTGTGGCGTGAGCACATAAAATATGAGAGTATTCGCGATTAGTTCGACCGAAAAATCATTCCTTCAGACGAATCAAATATCCATGTGCTCGAAGTACGCTGACCGAGATCTTGGGGCTCAAAAGTTTACACTGACGATCTAGTGAGTGAGCGAGTGAGTGAGTGAGTGAGTGACACTTCCGGTTCAAAAGCCCCATCCCAATAACTCGAGGATCTTCGATCCACGAGTTAAAAATAAAATATATTCACTTTCAATGCTGTTTCCTTCTTTCTTTTTTGAAATAATCACCTTTGTATTTATACTAAAACTCGAAGACTCACCGCTCGGTAAATATTCACCGATAATCACTTCGCCTGCGGCGAATAATTGTTAAATATTGCTGTTGTCCTTATTCGGCCAAATCTGATATTCAATAGACCAAATCAGCTAACGCATTGCTATGTATGTTTCCTCCCAATTCAAATATTTTGGGAATAAGATTCTTTGTCTTATGTATTTCAATTTCACCTGGAAAATGTTTGGAACAAAAGTTTTTATTCCCTGATGTTTTGAATTGGTTCAAAACGTACATAGCAACATATTAGCCAAATTGGTCTACCACTACAGTATAGTACGTCTGTCAATCAAAATTCTAAACATTGCCAAAGAAATATTTTTGCTAATCCTAAAAACCTCTGGTTGGATGCCTGTAAATGTTTCGGCAATGGTTTGGAGTATCAGAGTTTGCAGAATTTAAATAAGTTAACCCACAGGCAACCCAAGCAAGGCATTTGAACATAAATATGAGTATTTTATAGTCAATGTATGGGATTCAAAATTTTTTTTTTTAAAAATAAAATACATCTTACCTTAATCTCATGTGTCGTTAATGTTATTTAACATTGTTCTGTGTGGTTTTGAGGGGTTTTAGAGCTATATTTTAAAAAAAACTCTCCCCACATATACTTTTACTACTGGTGGGGAGTTTTTTTTAAAATCTAAAATTAGATCTCCCCAATTAGTATAGAACACTTGTGTCTGGTTAACTAGATTGAGATGTTAACAACTGCTATATTATATTTCTTCCATTCAATTAATATAAGATATACATGGTATGTTGTAGGAGCCGTTCTTTATTCTCATCAAGGGTAAATCATTTGGTACTGTCAAGGCAGATGTGGTGCACTCATTCTTATCGGTTAGTACATATATCATATTAATTAAACTTACATTTTTGCCTTTTAGAGTGTTTTTTTTTTTCATTTCAACATTACAGCAGTTCTCAGTCACACGTGCACCGCTCGCATAAAAAGCATCGCTATAAAACGTGAAGTTGGTGGATGTCATTCAAACTGTGTTAACAAGACGCATGGTGTTTTTACTTCAGTCGGGTTGCGAAACATGTCTGAATCTGGAAGCTGAATTCCCACAATAACCTTTTCGTCGGATTCAGACATGTTTCGCAGCCCGACTGAAGTAAAAACACCATGCGTCTCGTAAACACAGTTTGATTGACGTCCACCAACTTCACGTTTTATAGCGGTGCTTTTTATGCGTGCGGTGCACGTGTGACTGAGAAATGCTGTAAGGAGGTGTCCTACAGTTTTTTTTTAGAACTCAAACTTTGTATACCTCTATGCAAACTGCTATATATTATGGTTTCAGGATTCCCCCAAAAAATATTGAGCACAGCTTTTTCCCTGAAAAAATATAGTGTGCACAACAAAAGGCTAAATAAATACCCCGCACAATCCTGAGGGCAAAAAAATATTCCTGCACGGAAAAATTGCATAACCCCCAACACAGCGGTCAAACGACTACGCATGCATCGCAAAATTTTCACAGCAGTAAATTTGCCATTGTAATCATTAGGAATTTCGGACTACATGTTTGAAGAAATTTCCTGAATATATAAGCTTGAAGTTTCGTGTACATAACCTTTGTTATATTGTAAAGCTACCATGAGTCTATACTTTTGTATTTTTGTATGTATTTTGAAAAAAAAGCGATGAAAGTCGTACACTGCATCTTTTTTTATAGAGTCCGTACGAATGTCAGATTAGTGTGCTGGATAATTTTACTTTTTTTTCGCGCATGCGTAGTCGTTTGACTGCTATGTTTATCCCCCCCCCCCCCCCCCACCCCCTCAAATATCTAATGGTCTGTCCCTTACAGCTATTTTGATCTTTGCTTATTGATGTTTCTTTCAGGTAAATAATCTGACTCACTGTGTAGTCACTCAGAATAGCTTCAAAGCTGAATACAAGAAAGTGGGGGGTGAGCAGACTTTTTGTACCTTGTTTGTCTCAGTTGTATTAACTCATTTAATCATCCATTCATATATTCATTCATTCATTTATACATCAATTCATTCATTTATTCATGCATTCATTCATTCATTTATACATCAATTCATTCATTTATTCATGTATTCATTCATTCATGTATTCCTTCATTTATTCCTTCATTTATCCATTCATTCAATTCACTCATTTATTCATCCATCCATTCGTTTATCCATTTATTCATTCCTTTATCCATCCATTCATTTAGTCATCCATGCATTTATCCATCCATTCATTTATTCACGCATCCATTCATTTAGTAGTCATCGGTTCATTTAGTAGTCAACCATTCATTTAGTAGTCAACCATTCATTTAGTAGTCATCCATTTATTTAGTAGTCAACCATTCATTTAGTAGCCAACCATTCATTTAGTAGTCAACCATTCATTTAGTAGTCAACCATTCATTTAGTAGTCAACCATTCATTTAGTAGTCAACCATTCATTTAGTAGTCAACCATTCATTTAGTAGTCATCCATTCATTTAGTAGTCATCCATTCATTTAGTAGTCAACCATTCATTTAGTAGTCAACCATTCATTTAGTAGTCAACCATTCATTTAGTAGTCATCCATTTATTTAGTAGTCAACCATTCATTTAGTAGCCAACCATTCATTTAGTAGTCAACCATTCATTTAGTAGTCAACCATTCATTTAGTAGTCAACCATTCATTTAGTAGTCAACCATTCATTTAGTAGTCAACCATTCATTTAGTAGTCATCCATTCATTTAGTAGTCATCCATTCATTTAGTAGTCAACCATTCATTTAGTAGTCAACCATTCATTTAGTAGTCAACCATTCATTTAGTAGTCATCCATTTATTTAGTAGTCAACCATTCATTTAGTAGCCAACCATTCATTTAGTAGTCAACCATTCATTTAGTAGTCAACCATTCATTTAGTAGTCAACCATTCATTTAGTAGTCAACCATTCATTTAGTAGTCAACCATTCATTTAGTAGTCATCCATTCATTTAGTAGTCATCCATTCATTTAGTAGTCAACCATTCATTTAGTAGTCAACCATTCATTTAGTAGTCAACCATTCATTTAGTAGTCATCCATTCATTTAGTAGTCAACCATTCATTTAGTAGTCATCCATTCATTTAGTAGTCAACCATTCATTTAGTAGTCATCCATTCATTTAGTAGTCAACCATTCATTTAGTAGTCAACCATTCATTTAGTAGTCATCGGTTCATTTAGTAGTCAACCATTCATTTAGTAGTCATCGGTTCATTTAGTAGTCAACCATTCATTTAGTAGTCAACCATTCATTTAGTAGTCAACCATTCATTTAGTAGTCAACCATTCATTTAGTAGTCAACCATTCATTTAGTAGTCAACCATTCATTTAGTAGTCAACCATTCATTTAGTAGTCATCCATTCATTTAGTAGTCAACCATTCATTTAGTAGTCAACCATTCATTTAGTAGTCATCCATTCATTTAGTAGTCAACCATTCATTTAGTAGTCATCCATTCATTTAGTAGTCAACCATTCATTTAGTAGTCAACCATTCATTTAGTAGTCAACCATTCATTTAGTAGTCATCCATTCATTTAGTAGTCAACCATTCATTTAGTAGTCATCCATTCATTTAGTAGTCAACCATTCATTTAGTAGTCAACCATTCATTTAGTAGTCATCCATTCATTTAGTAGTCAACCATTCATTTAGTAGTCAACCATTCATTTAGTAGTCAACCATTCATTCCATTCATTCTTTCAATTAGTCATCCATTCATCCATTCATCCATTCATTTATTTAGTCATCCATTCATTTATTCATCCATTCATTTCATTGAGTCTTTCAATTAGTCATCCATTCATTTATTCATCCATCCATTCATTTATTCATCCATCCATTCATTTATTCATCCATCCATTCATTTATTCATCCATCCATTCATTTATTCATCCATTCATTCATCCATTCAGTCTTTCAATTAGCATCTTTCTCCTACAGTATTTATACATCAGTTTCTATTTTGTTGTATTCCCATTATTGACATGATTTTATACTTACAGTGGGACTACTGAAACCGGGGCCACCCAAACAAATGTCAAAATAAATAGTTTTTTGAGATCAAATAAAAAACTTGTAGAGGGTTCTCACAGGCTAAGATGTTTCTTATTCAACCTTTATCTATTCTGTTCACATATAATGAAAATTATTAGCATTTTAAGCAAAAAAAGTCAAACATTTGTAGAGATTCTATTGTTCATATTCTCGATCGTGATTGGATAATCATGTTTTGGTGGCCCCGGTTTCAGTAGTCGCACTGTAAATTCTAAATTACTTCTGTTCCAGGTAAAACAATGTTCAGAAAGCCAGTACGTATTTTAGTAGATATCTCTCCAGTAAGAGACAGTGCTAATGATAACAATGACGTACACACTATATCAATTACACTGGAATCAGGTATGTCTGCTTGTGTGGTTACAGCCAAACCCAAAGGGAGCCCGGCTTTGTGTCGCTTTTATATGAAATAAATTATACAATGAAATAAAATCTATTATAATCATGAGAGCCTTTGGGTTTCCTGTGCTGTATTTAATCCTTAGAGTTTCCGGTAATGGAGTAGCGTTACTGACCTGTGTGTGGCCGTTGGTAACTTGAGAGCGCATTAGCGTAACGTATTAGAGTAACGTTAGGTTTGAATTTCAAAGTGCTCTCAAGTTACCAACGGCTACACACTATACTGATAACCGGAAACTCTAAGGATTAAATACAGCACAGGAAACCCAAAGGCTCTCATGAATAATTTATTTCACATAAAAGCGACACAAAGCCGGGCTCCCTGTGACAAACCTACAGAAGCGTTCCTATCGAGGTTGGAAGGCTCGATTTATTATTCCAAAAATAAAGAAAAAAGAAACTTGCTAAACCTAGTCTGCTTACAGAAATATTGTTATAAATACTTACTTAATTTGATTTTAAATTTGTTTTGAAATTTGCATAAATGAATCGAATCTTGTAAGTTTCAAAAACCGCCTCAAAACAAAACATTACTTTCAATGTTTTTTTGGGACAACGGAAATTTGCTACACCTAGTCTGCTTACAGAAATATTGTTATAAATACTTACTAAAGTATTCTATTACAGATTATAGTATTATCAGTTATTGGCCACAGATCGTGATTTCGGGACCATTATCGGTTGACGGTTGAAGTCTGCATTTTGAAACTTACAAGATTTAATTGATTCATTTATGCAAATTTCAAAACAAATTTCAAATCAAATTTGGAAGAATAAATCGAGCCTTCCAACCTCGATAGGAACGCTTCAGTAGGTTTGGCTGTAACTTTAGTTTCCTTTGAAGAAATAGAAAACGAGACAGCATGCTTTATCTAGTTATAGAGCACACAGGAATTTTAAGAAGACGAGAGAAGCGTTTGGAGAAGCACAACGCATAGCAGAGTGCTTTTCAGCACTTCTCAAGTCTTCTTAAAATTTCTAAGTGTTCTATTTAACGATTAATCCCGAAGCCCGAATGGGCTACAGGTCAATAGCTATTTGCAGAATGCCCTTGATTCAACTACTCTATTGTTTAAATAGTACCCGTTAGCGTAGCCAGATTGCAGGATTTGTGATAGAACACGCATGGTGGATACTAAAACTCGATAGAGTACTGCTGCCAAGTTTTCTATTTCTTTTATAAAATATTCAGTTGTTAAAATCAAATGAATAGACTTTCCTTGCTCTGTTGAGTTAGAGAGAACGCTTCTCAGCCATTCAGATTATGATGATGACGTTATGATGAATGTGCTATAACCATGCATACCTTACTTTTGTACCCTTGACCAGGTCCAGCCCATCGCTTCAAAAAGCTGTGTGAGAAACTACAACTTATTCTCCTCTCGAACAAGCGACAGAGCATTCAAGCGGATGGAATATCATTCAACGGGGAGAAAGCATGTCTACTAGTCCACGAAGAAAAGGTAGAGAATAACCTAATGAATAAACTAGAGCTAGCGCAGCTTTCAGACACTGAAAGTGAGAGTGAAATCCTAGAAAGTCCTAGAATTGCTAGAAAGAAAACATCAAGTGATGGCAAGAAATTGTATTAGTTATGGGTTTCCTGTGGTGAAAATAGCAAGGATGAGATCCCTGTGGTCATGGTAAGATAGTAGACTGGGAACTAAATTCATATTGCATATCAGTGTCTAGCCTATCAGTGTCTAGCCAAAACAGGCGTTCTTTTGGGTTTTTGGGAAAAATCGGGTTTGGGGCTTCCTCTCCCCATTTCCCCTCGGCCACAGGAAGCCCCAATCCCGATTTTCCCCAAAAATCCGAAAGAACGCCTGTTTTGCAGGCTAATCTTTCCCGAGTATGCTTGGATGATCACTAGACAACGGTTCAAAGTCGATGAGTTTTGTGATCATCCAAGTGAATTCAAGTGGGATCCCTGTGGTCATGATAATATAGTAGACTGGGAACTAAATTTAGAATATTTCAATGCGGAAAACATAACCGCTGGATTTCCCGTAATAAAATATCAGGATGTGGGTTCCCTGTGGTCATTATAAAAGAGAAGACTGGGAACTAAATTCACATTTCAGTGCAAGAAATTATATTATGACTGGGTTGCCTTTGGTTAAGATAGCTCTGTCGGGATTCCTGTGGACACACAAAAGTAAAAAAAATACGAAACAACACAGGAACCCCAACAAATAATTGATCAAAATGTAACTAATTCGTTTCAACCGAACAAGGAGGTAAAGGGGACTGGGTATGAATTGATTGAGTGTAAATTTTATCTATATTTATTGGTTGCAGTCTCGAGTCGCGAGATCAATTCTAAAAATTCAAATATTACTACTATAATTATATATATTCCTGATATCTAAACAACAAGAATCTCATTGTTAAGATATTTGTCGTTATTGATATTTTATATCAATAATAATTTGTTTATTCAGAAACACAGTGAATTTTGTTTGACACATATCCTCATACACCTATTTCAAACATCGTTGTCGCAGCCGAAGCTACAGTCCACACTCTGAAACCTGCAAAGGATGTCGGTAATATGAACAGAATTTGTGATTTATTACACGTTTTTCAATAAATATTTGTTTAATCATCTTCCACTGTAAAAACTTGTTATGGTCATATAACACAAACACGTACAACCAATATATCCTATGATTAAATCGATAACACGAGAAGAAATACAGACATCCTTTGCAAACTTCACAGTGTAGACTGCAGCTTTGATTGCGACTATTGAAATAGGTGTATACATTTGTCTTTCTCTGAACGACCACTTTTGTAAGCGACCATCTCCCGTAAGCGACCACTATTTCAATTTCCCGTTTTGTTTCCAATATAAATTCTGTAATAAATCTCTCTCGTATTCAAATTTTGGACTTTTTGATTCTTTTTCCTCTCTCGTAAGCGACCATCCAGAGTCATTAGACTGTTGACTTTTGGAAAACAATACCTAAAACATCTCTAGAGATCCCGTGGCGGAATAAGTATTCCAAACCAAAGAGTTAAGATGCAAAAATTGAAATTGCAACTGCTGAAAACAAATAGACAAAGAATCACGTGTCACTTGTCGTAGTGTTAATCTCTACTTTACGTGGACAACATTTATGACATTGACTGTATATCGTTTGGTCTCTAATTCCTTTCAAAGTTTTACAATTTTCGACTTAATTCATTTTGGACAAAATGTATGAACCAAAATTATGTTGGTTTGGTTTGTAATATTTTAACAATGATATGATTGTTTGCTACAAAATATCACAACTATTTATGAATTTGATATGTAATCATTATCTTAGAGCTAAAACACTACAACCATGAAAATAATACAAAAATAGTTACTATCCTAGAGTGGTTTTCATTAGAGTGGTTTTCATTAACCCGTGAAACAAAGTGTAATAGGGAAAGAGTAATAAAGTGTATTAATGTATAATAGTGCTATTGAACAAATGATTATAAAACACAAAGTTAAAGTTAAAGTGTAATAAAGTGTAATAAAGAAGTGTGTTTCACGGGTTAATGAAAACCACTCTAACCCATGAAACACTCTTTAGTGTATCACTCTTTAATACACTCTAATTCCATTGTGTTCTTTTGTTGTTATTTGACTATTACGCTTTGTTTCACGGGTTAATGAAAACCACTCTAATAGTTGATACTTAGAGACTAATTTAGTCACTCAACCAGAAACTTCAAATACACAAGGATGCCTTCACTCTAACCCGTAAAACAAAATTAAATAGTCAAGGTGTGACAGTCAAGTAGACACAAAAGAAAACAATGGAATTAGAGACGGCTAAGGTGTATTAGTCTAATAACTATTTCACGGGTTAAATGACTTCACTCTGCACTTTGTTTCACGGGTTAATGAGAACAACTCTAACCCTTAAAAGAAACTGTATTAGTTAAAGTGTGATAGTCAAATAACAACAAAAGAACACAATGGAATAAGGAGCATTAGAGAGTGATACACTAAAGAGTGTTTCACGGGTTACTGATGAGAACCTCCCTATTTGACAGATATGCTGTTTGCATTCTACCTCGACGCAACGCTACTTGGTTGTGATAGTGACCAAAAGTCACTAAAGAAGAAGAATTATACAGTAGCAATTTTATTTTATTTCATGGATATAGTGTTTTCGCTCCGATACCTTTTATATAACCAATAACAAAAACTTTCTAACATATAATTGTCTGTTTCCTAGAATTTAAAAAGTTCCTCCGTTTTAGCTTCTCATGGGGGAGGGGAGGAGGAAGTACCTACTTCACACCCCCTCCCTCGGGAGACGGTTTGTAGCCTCTTGAGGGAAGGGTTACGAAGTAAATCAAAGCCTCGTTCACACTAGCGACATAAGCATAAGCAACATACGCAGACTCAGTGAAGCATTTCTTGATTAGGTGTGAGGAAAGACAAGTACTGCTAACGAGCAAAGCCCAACTGAGTCTGCTTTACCCGAATAAGCGCCGCCCTGGAATAAGCTCCGCACTTTAACGCTATAATGTTACTCTAGAACAGCATTGGAAGTGAATTTTGATCAAAGTAATTCTATTTTACCGCTCGTCCATCAAGTTATCTCCCCAATATTCGTAGTTCTGATCAAGAAGGGGAAGGTGAGATCGAGAACAATTTAATAAGCGCTGCAGCGCTTATTCGAGTAAATACGGCGTGTTGCTTGTGTTCATGTTTATGTCGCTAGTGTGAACCAGGCTAGCTATTCACAAGTAGCCCATAGTAGGCCATGTGAGGATTCAAGGGGGGTATCTTGGTTAACTAGTGAGCAACTAATCAATACAAAAGGACAGACCAAATCGGCTAACTACTATACTACATTTTGACCCAATTCAAAACCTCTGGGAATAAAAACGTTTCAGTTTCAAACATTTTCCACGTGACATTGTAATACATAAGACAAAGAATCCCATTCGCAGAAGATTTGAATTGGGTCAAAACGTACATAGCAACGCGTTAGCCGGTTTTGTCTGTTAATTGTATTTACAGAGAGTATACGGTGAAGTCCCTCTATACAGTGGTTAGTTTTGTATGGGTTTCTAACATTTCAGGATTTTTATGAATCACATTTACATATAATATATTATCTATATAATAAGGTATCTATTACCGATAACATTTTCAGGGAGAAATACTAGATTTATCAATCGTACTAATGAATGTAAGGACCAGGTCAAACGTCCAACTTTACCGCGTCGAATGATATATCCCCTTCACAGTTCCCAGCGCCATCTTGAAAGTTACCCGGGCCTTTACATGGAAACGAGACGAACGTTGAGCTTGCAATGATAGAGACACGTGGATAATTATTGCCCCACACGGTGTTAAAAGGTCTCTATCATTACAAGCGTTCGTCAATTCAACGTTCAATTCAACGTTCGTCTTGCTTCGATGCAAAAGGCCCGGCTACCTTTCAAGATGTTGCAGGGAACTGTGAAGGGAACTATTAACAGTGAGGCCAGCAGCTAAGAAACTACTAGATAACATATCAGCTCTTTTGCTTAGTGCCAGGAGATTATGTGTGAAGTTTGGTCTACATATGTTTCTACTAGTTTCAGGGAGAACATCGATCGAACTCAAAGGAATTAGATTCGACGCGGTGAAAGTTCGAAGTCCGAACTGGGCCTAAAACCAAATAGGCCCTTAGCAGGACCTGGTCACGTGACCTTGTCAATCAAACAAGTTAAGGATATCACAAAGTGTATTCCAGAATTGGTTGCACTTTTCAATCCCTTTATGAATAACTGGTATGTGTGGCCGTCTGGTTCAACTTCTAAAATGGTACATCTTTGAATGTTCCAGTTCGAAGGTGATATTTTGTATAATTTATCATCAGACATTTTCAATAATTGTATACTCTAAATATACGGTTCCATCCAAATCGTCTCTTATTTAACAATAAACTAATATTCACAAGAATTGTGGCTGTTTTTTGTGTGTTTTCTATTTTTTCCCTCTTTTTTTTTCTTCCCTCATTTTTTCTCCCCTCCTTTTTCCTCCCCTCCTTCTTCCTCCCCTTTTTTCTCCACTCCTATTTATCTCCCCTCCTTTTTCTCCCCTCCTTTTTCTCCTCTCCTTTTTTCTCCTCTCCTTTTTTCTCCTCTCCTTTTTTCTCCCCTCCTTTTTCTCCCCTCCTTTTTTTTCCCCTTTTTTTCTCCCTTCCTTTTTCTCCCCTCCTTTTTCCCTTCTTTTTTTCCCTCCTTTTTCCCTCCTTTTTTCTCCCCTCCTTTTTCCTCCCCTCCTTTTTCCTTCCCTCCTTCTTCCTCCCCTTTTTTCTCCCCTCCTATTTATCTCCCCTCCTTTTCTCCCCTCCTTTTTTCTCCCCCTTTTTACTCCCTTTCTTTTTCTCCCCTCCTTTTTCCCCCTTCTTTTTTTCTTTCCTCCTTTTTTCTCCCCTACTTTTTTCTCTCTTCCTTTTTTCTCCTATTTTTCTCCCTTCCTTTTTTCATCCCTCATTTTTTCTCCCTTCCTTTTTCCTCCTTTTTTCTCCCTTCCTTTTTTCTCCTTTTTCCTCCCCTCCTTCTTCCTCCCCTTTTTCCTCCCCTCCTATTTATCTCCCTTCCTTTTTCTCCCCTCCTTTTTTCTCCCCTCCTTTTTTCTCCTCTCCTTTTTTCTCTCCCTTTTTACTCCCTTCCTTTTTCTCCCCTCCTTTTCCCCCTTCTTTTTTCTCCCCTCCTTTTTTCTCCCCTCCTTTTTTCTCCTATTTTTCTCCCTTCCTTTTTTCTTCCCTCATTTTTCTTCCCTCCTTTTTTTTCAGTTAACATTTGGTCAGCTATACACCCTATGCAAAAAGAGCAAGGGACTGGGAACGAGCAACACGAAACACAAGGAACAATAAAATATTTCAATAATATTTTTCCCTTACAAGAAAGAGCATGTCTAAGTTAGTAATTTTGTAGAGTTGAGTTGTCATATGTTGAATCACTCCAGAGTTATTGGCATTTAAAATGTACCAAAAACGCGAAAGCGAGGCTCTAAAGGCCCAAGTGCAAATTTTAAGCCAAATCTTTGTAAATTCAAAACGGTGTAACTTTTGATCAGTTTATGTTACTACATTGAAATTTTGGAATATCACTAATTTCAATGTGCTTTTTCTAATAAAAACAATAGTGTCTTCTAATACTGATTAGTAAGGAATTGCCTTTTTGCATAGGGTGTATAGAACTGCTATACGTTCACGCTTCAATGCGCCTAGTCAAACTGGTAAGTAGCCATGGATACAGCTACCTCGATCTTTTATTGACCTTATCAAATTATTTTGATCTACTTTCCGTTCAAAAACTACACGTACATTTGGGGGCTGAAAGCGAACGGTTTGATCACTTTTACAAGAGAGAATGTGTGACTATTCTCAAGTCAAGTTACAATATGGGTGTGACGGAGCACGGTGGGTCAGTCAATGAACCCCTCCCAAATCCCCCAAGTGCAGCATTCCCCAGGAATACGAGCTCACTGAATACAACAACGTACAACAACATACAACAAATATAACCTAAATAATTTATTATAAATTAAACGCCTAATGACTATACTAAGTTAAAGGGAACCAAAGGATTATGTACTTGATACTTATTTATCTATTATTAATATGCGTGAAACTAAGGATATATATACTTGATACTTAAAGTTTTGGTTGTTCTTTCGTTCTTTTGTGCACGTGGTTCTTTTACTAGTAGAGGTTCTCGTATTCTGGTTTTGTTGTTCTTTAAGTGATTCTCTCCTTCTTGTAGGTATTCTTTAACGTATTTCTTGTGATTCTTTCGTTTAGCGTTTTCTTGTTCTTGCAGGTATTCTTTAACGTATTTCTTGTGATTCTTTCGTTTAGCGTTTTCTTGTTCTTGCAGGTATTCTTTAACGTATTTCTTGTATTCTTTTAAGTGTTCTCTTGTTCTTAATTCTTCTAACTTTTAACTCTGAATGAGTTAGCTGGATTTCGCAGTTTACTACAGGACTCTGTGTGAGTCTGATCACAGGAACTGCTCTAGATCTCGTATACTTTTGCTACACGAGTGACTGAACAACTAGCCGCGTTAGGGCGTATTTATACTAACCAAAATTATCATAACGGTGATGTAACCTCATTGTATATAGATAATAGATCGACTAGAATTTAACTTATGTTGATTAATGAACTGAAAGACCTATTGTTAACTAAAAAAATACTGCGAGAAACTTATGTTAATTATTGGACTCTTGACACCTCCCCCCTTAAGACTATTTCTAAATTTTTTTAACAAATTATGAAATATCTAATGAAAAGAGGATGAATTCACTAAATTTGAAAGATAGAGGAAATTGCATTTCCTATATTTAAAATTAAACAAACCCTTTCAAAAAAGTAGCTATGGATTCAAAAACACCATTCTTTTACGGACATTTTGATGTATAATACATGGCTATGCGTACAAAAAACACGTACTTTTCAAGATTTCTGATTGTTATCGCTGCAATATCTCGGTCATTCTCTTATAAGACTCGAATGATATATATATATATATTATTTTGTCGCCGGTTATAAGTCGTCTGAGTATATATAATCATATTATACTGTGAAAGGCTTCTCTAGATGTTTAATTGTTTTTAAAAGCGGGTTTCTACTTAGGCTCAGATTTCAGCCGTTGGGGTTTCGTGTAGGCTCAGATTTCAGCCGTTGGGGTTTCGTGCGCCCGCGATACTCTTCCCACTAACGGCTGGGCAATCTCGAACCCAGAGCCTGCGTTACTCTTGGCCAGCAGTGCCGAGCAACGTATAACTCTGGGGTACCGGGATTCTCTGCTTATTGTGATTGGCCCTTGAAAATACAATAGTCAGACCGGAAACAGACGAAGTAAACGCTCTGATTGGTCCATCATGTAAACAAATGCACATTCAAAATGTAAATTTTACGATTAATACGACGTCAACGGTTTTTAATACTAGATAGAATAATATCGTGATTTATGGAATAAATGCGAGTCGCGAAGCGACGACAAATTGTATCGCTGCGAAGCGATGATTATCGAGTCGCGAAGCAAATTAGAATACACACAAAATACTCCTTTAAACTATTCTAAACCTTGACAATCCTCAGACCTCTGGCATCCAGTTGTTTAATAAAGGTCAATCGTACCACGAAAGCAAACTAATAACCGTTGGAAAACTATAAATAAGTCGACGGTTTATTAATAAAGCGATCTAAATTGAAGGAGATTTAGACTCGTTTTTATATCATTATATAAATCCTGATGGCCGCTAAAAAAACCTTCCTAAACTTTAAATGTTTTATAAGTGAGGAAAATGTTTATATTTTGGCTTAGTAAATATGTAAAATACTACTAGGTCAACAATATTTTGAATGTCATATAACGTACTAAGTAACACAGGATGCCCAAACCAACAGATCATTATAATATTAACTAAGCATGCGCATTTCATGTTAAAACCGGAACTCCAAAATTGGAGCAGAATAATTCCGTTTCCCCAGAGTTATACGTTGCTCGGCACTGCTGGCCAAGAGTAACGCAGGCTCTGGGTTCGAGATTGACGGCTGGGCGCATCGGCTTGGCATTGTTTTTCTCAGCCAATCAGCGATTTGCCCCTCGAAAATCGAGGGGCATAATATTAATAAATTAAAATTCATCGTGAACATTATGGCGGATAAGAGTGACTTCGAAAGCGCTTGTTCAAATGCTTTGAAATCGTTTGGTTTCGAGAAATCTAAGGATATTCAACGAAGGAATAAGTAAAAGGCAAAGATGGTTTTGTTTATCTACCGACTGGCTCAGGAAAATCATTGATTTTCCAAACAGCGCCGCTTGTTTTCCACCATGGAAGGATCCATTGTTTTGGTTATTTTACCTTTGGTTTCTCTCATGAGAGACCAAGAGAACTTCTTAACATCCAAAGACATTAAGACTGCCTTGATAGGCCAAGAAGAGGATGGCGAATGAGTAATATGCTAAACAACTACGAAGTTTTCATTTTAAATTACGGCGGTGATTGTAAGTTGTCATTTGTATCGAAACTCGTAATTATCGTCTTTATTTAATACTTGATTTTTTTTCTCAATAAACCTTAAATACACAGCTATATTCTTTGAATAACTACATTTAAATCCAAAATGTTTAATTTCAAATTAAAACTGGTTTATTATGCGCGGTTGTAACATATACTCAAGCGGCTCTCTTAACGAGTCAACAATGTGTATCGAAACGACTCTAGCTGTAATTTTACTTCTTTATTGTTTGATTATTCTTAAAATCCTATAAAAATGGACTATATACTTGGAATAAACAAAACGTTTACCATTGAAATAGCTTTTGCGCTGATTTGTCTCGATCGTTCTTTTGACAAATAACATACCCGATGGAATTGCTAAATGATATGCAGGTTTTGCTAATAGTTGTTTCGAATTGAATTCGAATCATTTACAAATTTTAATAAAAGACCTTTTGACAATCAGGCCGTTGGAAAGTTTATTTACATTAGCTTACATTTCAACAAATTTTATTTCCGTTTCCGTTTTTTTATGCTATTAGCATAATTACGTCACGGACATGCGCGACACGTTTCGAAGACGATGCGCCCAGCCGTTAGTGGGGAGAGTATCGCGGGCGCACGAAACCCCAACGGCTGAAATCTGAGCCTAGTTTCTACTTTGAAAGATCAAATGTTCAAAATCACGGAGCTATGTTTTCCGATGGATTTTCCTTCGCACATTTTTATTTCGCTCTTTCTTTCTACTGTATTCACAGGGAGCCCGGCTTTTGGTTGCTTTTACGTAAGATAAAAAATCGCGTAGCTTTTTGCCACGCCAACGACTCTCTCATTACTGAGGTCGGATTTCATAGATTACGTAAACTGTTTAACCAGGGTCACGATATGTAGCGCTAATCTCCTAGGCACCACAGGAATCCCAAAAAGCTACGCGATTTTTTATCATACGTAAAAGCAACCAAAAGCCGGGCTCCCTGTGCTGTATTCTGTATTTACAAGCACGCTACATTCAAACTCACATGTTGATTTTTGCTGAGGGAAGAAAACATGAGCTAGAGAATCCCGGGAGAAAAACCCTTGTGGGATGAGAGAGAACAACACATCAAACCACTCTGCATGTAATTCACTATATGCCTATATCACTTGACATTAATTTTAGGGTCTAGATCAAATCTATATCTCATTTAAAGCTTCTTTGCGTTGAAAAAATGGAGTTTTCATTTTACTTTCGCTGTTTTATATGAGCTTACAAATTTCAGTATCTGGAGTCCCTGTCGGGGTCTCTGACGTCATCATAGGAACACCATTTTGAGATAAGTAAAGCATTAGGGGAAAATAAGCAGTTATTTATTCGCTTTTTGTAAAGCATTTTCAAACATTGATGACAAAATCGCACTTATATACACCTAGCTAAGTCTGAATTTATCCAGAGATTGTTTGCGTTCCTACGATAACGTCACAGCAGGATTTAGAAAACCTAACTTCGCGCTAGTCAAAAGACCAGGGAGGGAGAGGAGAACCAGACCCTAGACTACAAACTATAAACTCCTTTGCACTAACTAAGCAACTATCAATTTATATAATCGCAAAATTGCAGATTTTCAATGAAAAAAACACTGATAATTTAATTCTCATAAAAATATATATATTTGGAGGAACAGAAATATTTTAAATTATTAAAATGAATAAAAATAGTCAAACACCATCAAGCATAGATATTTAGTCTATTTGTTTTTTTCTCTTTTTCTCTTTTTATGCTTTGTTAACAGTCACATTTACATCCTTCAACATTAAAAGGTTTATTATAATAAATGTATATAACTAGAAGTTTGAATATCAAGTTATTTGTTTGATATTTTGGATAGCCTCCGCAATTAAAAGCTACATGCGTTTTCGTTTTTCATTGTATTTTCGTCGGCTGTGTTCGCTATCATATTATTATTTATAAAAATAACATCATGGAACATTTCTTATATGCTGAATACTTGTTAGTGATATTGATAAAACGCCTGCGCATCAATAGTGATATACTCATACTCCATGCAACAACGTTGCTCAACAAAACCACTTTTAAATCTTCATCTCAATATTTTCACTATAAGTACAAGCTGCTGTAAAAGTTGTATGTATATAATTTCTCAAAGTACTCAATATCTATAGGAACGATTTTTTTGAAATTATCAGAATCTGATCAACTATTACTAACGCAGCCACAGATAAAGAGCTTTTTAATAATCACTCATTTCTCGCCCAAAGTTTCTAGAAACGATCTGAATTTTGTGTTACACTGCGTTTAAAACATAATTTGCATGAAAAGGCTCTTACAAATTGCAATTCTGCAATTGTTGAAACATGCGCCTGATAAATAACAAAGAAACCGTGTCAATCGATAAATAATATACTTATTTGTACGGCGCCTATTCCATGGAACTGTCCTAGAGCGTTTTACAATTAAATTTAAACTATAATTAATTACAAGATAATAGAAATAATTGAGACTATAAGTCTGCACGCATATCATGATGTTTGATTATTCCTTACCACACATATATATACAGCGTTTTGCAAACATTCTGTAAATTCTATACATTTTTCCCTTACAAATATTTTAAAATATTACTTAAAAGGTTGTAGCGTTATATATGTGACTGTACCACTTTTGTTTACTAGGTTTAAGATAAAAAATAACAATATAACAAAAATAAAATGATTTCAGCCATAATTTCTTTCAATCCAGGCCTTAACTGAACATGCTTGAGTAAATTATAAAAGGCTCTAATAATTCACATATATATAGATAAACATATATAAGGCTCTAATCATTCACATATAGATAAACATATATAAGGCTCTAATAATTCACATATATATAGATAAACATATATAAGGCTCTAATAATTCACATATAGATAAACATATATAAGGCTCTAATAATTCACATATATATAGATAAACATATATAAGGCTCTAATAATTCACATATAGATAAACATATATAAGGCTCTAATAATTCACATATAGATAAACATATATAAGGCTCTAATAATTCACATATAGATAAACATATATAAGACTCTAATAATTCACATATAGATAAATATATATAAGGCTCTAATAATTCACATATAGATAAACATATATAAGACTCTAATAATTCACATATAGATAAACATATATAAGGCTCTAATAATTCACATATAGATAAACATATATAAGGCTCTAATAATTCACATATAGATAAACATATATAAGGCTCTAATAATTCACATATAGATAAACATATATAAGGCTCTAATAATTCACATATAGATATTAAACATATATAAGGCTCTGACAATTCACATATAGATAAACATATATAAGGCTCTGACAATTCACATGTAGATAAACATATAAAAGGCTCTAATAATTCACATATAGATAAACATATATAAGGCTCTAATCATTCACATATAGATAAACATATATAAGGCTCTAATCATTCACATATAGATAAACATATATAAGGCTCTAATCATTCACATATAGATAAACATATATCAGGCTCTATTAATTCACATATAGATAAACATATATAAGGCTCTAATAATTCACATATAGATAAACATATATAAGGCTCTAATAATTCACATATAGATAAACATATATAAGGCTCTAATAATTCACATATAGATAAACATATATAAGACTCTAATAATTCACATATAGATAAATATATATAAGGCTCTAATAATTCACATATAGATAAACATATATAAGGCTCTAATCATTCACATATAGATAAACATATATAAGGCTCTAATCATTCACATATACAAGTGCTAAACCATGAAACACACGATTATTTTAAAGTCATCAAAGTCTTCGCAAAACGTCAAAGAAAGTTTAATTTAAAGTGACGTGTTTTCGAATATAGTTTATAGAATATAGAAAAAGCACCTGTAAACTCATCTACAGCTTAGGGACTGAGCAATAGTTATCAGGAGGGTAGACTGAAAAACCAGAGGGGGCATTAACTAACATGAATATGGAGGTTATTAAAATATGCTCAGACTTTCCTTTCCCTTTTTTGTTTGCCAGAATGTGCTAAAATATCATAATTTAAATACAATAGGTATGACACAAATGCCTCTGAAAACACTGTTAACGCATTTCCAACAACCACAACAGCAACGTTTTTATTGCACCTAGAATTTACAAGAGATTATAATTTACAAATACAAGTACAGTAGGTACTGGCCCTAACCAATAACTAAATAGCTAAAAATGTGCTACAATTTCCAATAATCTGAAGCTCATCATGCCCCTGCTCCTCCCATACTTGGTAATAAGTGTACAATTTCTTTTTAAAAAAAATACCTTTTTAATAATCCAATATCTCTTTTAAGGAGATTTTAACTGTACAATCCTTTTTGTTTACCAGAATTTACTAAAATATAATAATTTAAATACAATAAATATGTCGCAAATGCCTCCTTCGCATTTCCAATGATCTGAAGCTCCTCACCCCCCCCCCCCCCCCCTCCTCCCCACCCCTCCCGTACTTGGTAATTAGTGTACAATTCCTTGTTATAAAAAAAAGACATTTTAAATATCCCAATATGTCTTTAAAGGTGATTCTCACTGTACAATCGCTCAAAATTCGATATTTTGTAGGTTTTGAGTTGTTTATTTCTATACTAGAAAAAAGGTTTCCCCGGGTTTGTTTAGGACGAATCTTCGACATTTGTGGAACAAACGAATAACATTCTAACAATAATAATAATACTTTATTTCTTGAAAAACGCATTTAAAACTCTCAATGCTTTTAACATAATAAAAAAACATTTTTATATAAGAATGGAAAACAATGAAAAGTATTTTTCAACGATAAAAATATTTTTTATTTTCTCACATCAATGATTAATAACTTTAATAATATTACTTTTTTTAAATATTGAAGAAAAATATTGAAAGAAATATTGTTGCAACTTTTGAAAAAGCATTATTTAATTAACAAAGCAAGTTTTGAAGCAAAAACAGGGGTCACGTGTTCATTTACGAGATATTTTGTTAAATATCGTCATTTTAGTGTTAAAATGAAAGCCCGAAACTCTGGAACTCTTTGCCAAATGAATTGAAAACCAAACCACCTTTTACTAGCTTCAAAATGAACCTACAAAAAAAACTTAATTAACTTGCGAAAAGCTGTCAAAACGGCTCTACAATTATATTGTATTAATACTATTTACTATGTAAGTAATATATGTATACTGGTCATATTTATATTTAATGTGTTCCTGTATATTTATATTGTTAATATATGGTATAATATTTGCTATAGATATACACTATGTATACTGCTATAGTACATAAATACATAAACACAAATAGATACACGTTCTCTAGTTTTGTTCTTCTGCTACCTCATATTCCTAACCAAGTAATTGTTTGAATATCATATGTAGCTAATTCATTTTAAGACAGTTCAAAAGTCTTCTTTGGCTTTTTTTTTTCAGCTCTCTTGCCTTCAATGAAGTTTATCTTTCACTTTGCTCCAAAAACAACGTTTAAAAAAAATATTTGCATTAATTAACATGTTCTTAACAGTATCCTATGTTTATTTATTTTTTTTAATTGGTATCTCCTCTGATGGTTTATCAAATAAAGATAATGATCACCACCATTATTTGTCGCCCAAATTTTCAAGATCGAAATTTTTATGTTGCTGCACGCGTTTAACACATAATGGGAATGAAAATCGCAATTCTGTAATAACATGGGCACGTGCTAATTGTTGAAAAATGCACAGGAATGTGCGCGTTACACAGACGAATCATCTAAATACAGGAATTTCTACTGATAAAACACGACTTTAATTTACTATTTACGCTTCGTTCAATAATAACATGCGGGACAAGTGTATGTCAAAATTTGCCGACTGCATCGCCGCTTAGGCAATGGCCAACCTAATAACATTAATAGAGAAACAGCGAGGTTAATGTGACATATACTAATTCATTTTGGACCTGTATTGCTAATGCGCAAACAGCGACAATTGTTTTAATTCAATTTGCTTCGTCAAACAAAGATGTAAATTTTAAAATACTGCATTATAGAAACACCTTTGGATCATGAAGGTACAGTTCGTCGAAGCTTCGCAGTAGATGCAAAGTGAAGAGGTGAGTCAACAAAACATTGTATTACCCTCATGCAGCACAATTCCAGTCCGTCCGGTCTATTTTGGAAAGGAAAGGAGAAAAAAATCCATTAAAATATCAAATGGCGGAGATGAACACACTCATTTTTCGCGATTCAAAAATTATAAGTTGGACAACTTACAAAAGCAATTTTAAATAAATACTAAAATTCTGCAAAATTACATAAAAAATACAAATACTATGGACGCTTCTATGTAGACAGTTTCTACACATATTACTTTAATAGTAATACAGTTTATAACATTACGTAGTTGATGAGAACATTTGAGTCAACATTAATGATTATATTCAAAACGTCGCTGTCCAAACCTTCGCCATTCACGAGACCATCCATATCCACAATGGAAAACTTTTATCATTCTTACTACTCAGCGTACCTATATTGTTAATTTTGGCACAGTCCCTTAGCCGCAGATGCTGTTAAAACACTCTATCCCTCCACTCCCCTGTAGGACTAATGTACAGCGTTGTGTCAGCAGCTAAAGAACCAGCCAAGTATGATGTATTGTTATCTAGTGGTAGTGATGGTCTTGTCACTACCAACAATAATTACATCAAGATGGACCGCAATAGGACACTTTAAACAAGGTATGCTATACAAACCAAACCACAGGGAGAGACGGTAGACTGCCCATATATAAAAGGACCGGGAAACTTTGAATTTGAAACATTTATTTTGAACGTGCATTCTTACAAACATATCCAATGTTACAATACAATACGTTTATTGATTCTCCTTGTTGTTGTTCAATTATATTAGGCGTTGATGTTAAACTTATCAAACTATAATTTATTTGTTATTATGTTGTCTTTATATCACGTATCGTATGTACTGCATGTGAAGGTATTGGGCTCCCTGTGTTATAAATTAATTTTAAAACATATTAATCGATTGCCAATTTTCTTTTAAAAAGTTTGACTGTAAGCTAATATATTGACATCTATCTCGTTGTAAGACAATTGTATTTAATTTATATTCGGTTATTTAACAATTAGACCCGCAGCCCGAATGGTCTACGAGTCAGCTATTGACTCGTGGACCATGAGGGCGAGAGGTCTAATTGTTTTAGTATAAACCAACTAGTAGGTCAAGCTTTGCCATATTTTGAAAGAAAAATAACATTTCAATCGTTTTATTTTGAAAAAATGACAGATAATCGAAAGTGAAAATACCGAGTGCGCGCTCAATGACGCGTGAAGGCAAGTGAAAATGTATTCAAAACACATCGAAATTCTCCACAGTTTTAGTCATTTTCTTCCTCAAGACTTTTGTTTTAACGGCTGAAAATAGCATATTTTTACTGCTAAAACTACTATACATATTTGAACAACGGAGGAATAAAGAAAAGTCCAAGAAAAGTTTTTTAATCTGGCTTTCTCAATCAAACTGAAGAATCGTGTGATGGCGTCAGTAGCGCGCGCTCTTCAAGTCAAAATTCATTCACAAAACATCAAAATTAAGTGCTTTTTTGTCATTTTCTTGCTCGTATTTGCAATTTACGATTTAAGGAAAAGCATTACATTTAGTACTAAGCTATTACAAGAAATAGAAGAAACAAGAAACGTTTTCAAAGTTTACAAAACCAGCCCTTTTCGCTACTAGTGGTCTATCACTCAATAGACCATTAGTAGAGTAGCCAATCATAATGCAGGATACGTGATAGACCACTAGTAGGTTTATACTAAATTATATTATATTCGGTTTTAATGTATAAATGTATTCACTATAGTGCTCCTCAGTATCTCATAAATAAATTCATAGTTAGTAGACCTTTATTAAATACTAGAGGAAATACAAACAACAATCTTAGTGTACCTTTGTATAGAAAAACGTTTGGTCAAAGGACTTTTAATTTTTTAGGTAGCAAATTATGGAATGTAATTCCATTAGATATAAGACAGGCTCCTTCTTTAGATAATTTTAAATATAAATATCGTACAAATTTGTCAACAAACCTTTACAACATACCTTTCTATTTAGATAGTTAATTTTTATTTAATATGACATGTATAGCTAGTATCAATTTAATTCACCTTATACCTTTTATATTTGTACTGTATTGTATTGTATTGTAATTATAGTTGCATTGTAATAGTTGTATTTATATTTTATTTGAGAGCCACTTGAAAATTATCTGAGGATAAAGTGTCACTGTCGTTAAATAAAGATATTATTATTATTATTATTATTATTATTATAATTATTATTATTATTATTATTATTATTATTATTATTATTATTATTATTATTATAATTACATATATACTTAAAATAGCTATTTACGTAATTCTTTATTTACTGTATTCCTCCAAAATAGTGTGTGTTTATATGTGTGTGTTTATATTTTAAATTTCTGTTATTACAGCCCGTCATTTAAACAATTTAATTAACTTCTGCTTATACCTGGTTCTAATTTATCTTTAGCTTCTTAGTTATTTCTTAGAGCCCGTACATAGAATTCTTTTAAATTTATCAATTTTTGTATTTTATATATTATATAGCATTGTTGTTGTTGTTGTTGTTGTTGTTGTTGTAATCAGGGCACCCCCCCCCCCCCCCAGCATAACACGCCGGGGAGGGAGAGAGGTTGATACAGGGGGATCAGTGACGGTAGAATCAAAGGAATGGAGACGTTAAATGATAAATGACGGTGATTAACGATTATTTGATATTTTTATTCTATTGTTATGCTGATTCAATGTTGCTCTTTTAGAATGTTATCCACCAGCTGTCAACAACGACTTTTCTTTTGCCTCTAAGCCACTACTAGGTAAAGTTAACATTGCACATCTAAACATTGGTCAAGCAAATATACCAATAGTAAGCTCAGCTGTCCGCAATCTTGGCTCGTGGTTCGATTCAAACCTTAGTATGACCACGCACATTAATAAGATCTGTCAATCAGGGTTTTATCATTTGTTCAATATTAGACCGAATTAGGAAGTTTTTGACATATGACAGCACCAAATTGCTTGTGCAGGCTGTGATCACGGCGCGTATTGACTACTGAAATGGACTCATTTCGTATGGGGTACCAGCTGTACATCTTTCTAAATTACAGCGTCTCCAAAATTCGGCAGCGCGACTTATAAGTTTTACACCTAGATATTG
This sequence comes from Metridium senile, assembly GCA_949775045.1. Lineage (NCBI taxonomy): Eukaryota > Metazoa > Cnidaria > Anthozoa > Actiniaria > Metridiidae > Metridium > Metridium senile. The sequence continues at coordinate 15,084,588 of OX459104.1, forward strand.
TCATATATCGCCAGTTTTATACTCGCTACACTGGCTGCCAGTTAGCCTGATTTTCAGAGCGGGCCTGGGTCCTACGCTATCACTTTCTCCCCAAACTTTGGGAGTTTGGGGAGAAAGCGATAGCGTAGGACCCAGGCCCGCTCTGAAAATCAGGCTAGCTGCCAGTAAGGTTTAGAATTCTATATAAAATTGCTGTTATTACCTTCAAGATAATTAACAACTTAGCTCCAACGTATCTAAGCAACCTGATAAGCATAAAATTGAGTCCGCGCTATAACTTGCGATCTAGAGCTGCTGGCATTGTGTTGCATGACCCGACAGGCAGGTTTAAGCGCACGCTTGGAGACAGATCATTTACAGCAGCTGCTCCTAAGACCTGGAACAATCTACCTGACTATATTAGGAAAGAGAACAATCTTAATAAGTTTAAAAGTCTTTTGAAGACACATTATTTTAGAGAAGCATTTAGTAACTTAACTTAGTTTTTTATTTTATTTTACTTGTTTTACTATTACTTAGTTATTTAGTTTCGATATATCTTATTCTTAATTAAGGCTATGCACATTTTGTTCTATTTTCAACTACATGTAAATATTATAATACTAGTCTACCTAATAGGTAGTATAATGCTGCCTTATAGGTGGGTGGTTATGTGAACAAACTTGAGCTTGCTAGTCAAAATAACGTCATAGCAGTAGCTCATGGTGAATAAAACACAAATAAATTAAACAATCACTGAAAATATGAGCTTTGATGACTTCAAAGAATTCTCATAACTTCAATTTAAATGATATTTAGTCCAAACTATTAGAGAATGTTTGTTTTAAATTACTGTAATTCACAAATTTTATTTGTGCTGTATTAACCAGAGAAAATAACATTTCTAAAATACATGGTTCGTGCTACATTTTCATCACAAAATTCAAGGGCTTTTCAAGCACAAAAATTCGATTTTCAAGCCCTGGAAAATGCAACACTTTTACCAATGAATTACCAGTTTACTTAACTTGGTATTTGCTATATAAACCAATGTGAAAATACAAGAGGCATGATTTCAAATTATTTATTTAAAATAACTCATTTTCAAAATTTACTATTGTAACAACTTCCAATATATTTAAAAATCAAGATAATTGGTGTAATAATTTCCAACAACAGGAATAATAATGGTTATGATTAATTAATTATAAAAAGATAGAGTGGCTTTCATAAACCTATGAAATAATTACGTAATACAGAGCTGTAATAAACTATTTTCTTTTGTGTTTACAAGGTTACTGTATTACATTGTAATTACCAGTAGTTGTTTCACAAGTTTACGAAAACAATTATACTTTGTATGTTTTGTTTTTTGTTGTGTCATTATTTAATATAACTGTGACAATTTCCAACTTAGAAATAACAGTTACTGTGTATATAATGGGTTTGATGCAAGTACCCTCATGTTAAGTTGAGTACACTGGATTGGAAAGAAATCAATAGATATCAGTCTCTATTTGTTGAGCTTCCTCTAGTATACCCTGGATACCAGGGGCTTTACATTTAATTTGATTAACAGACTTAAAACAAGTTACGAAGCGAGAAACATCCCTGGTCACTCAAATCAATTCTGCACCCTGTTAAACATGTCACCACACAACCATGGTAATGTGAGTTTTAAGTCATTAAAAGTTGATGTTTGATAATCCTTTGGAATGGAAATATTGAAGGTGGAAAAATAGAATTGAGTTGCCAGTTAAGTTAGTCGGTTTAAGATTACTGTCGTGACCGGATGTTGCGTTACTTTGTTGAGAGCGAGCGAGACAGAGAGTTGAAATCAAATAGTAAATCTATTGACTATACAAGAAGTAGTGTGGCGTGTTTTTGATTCACGACACAAAGTGGCGACCACGCCAGGACCTGCCAGGAAAATCCAGAACAAATCGGGACAAGATTTGGTGCGTTTAACATACAAATTCAAACAGTGAGTAAGAGTAAACAACATGGCGAACGTCGAGGAGCTAGAGAAGTTTATCGCCGGAAAATTCAAGCTTCTGTCCTTTATGTCTGACGATACTGTTCGTATTATGGATCAAGGAAATATCAAAGCGATGGGAAGACAAGCGGATGCCTTAGAGAAAACCATCGACAAAATTCACGAATCAAAACTTCAACTACAAGAGGTCAAAATAGAAGGTGACGGCGATCCAACGGAGGTTCGCAAATGGACCGAAGAACTCGAGGCTAAACTCAGCAAATACGAAGATGAAGTGAAAAACCTTAAGAAGGAAGTCACTGGAATTGTAACTAAAGAGGAAGAAATCATCGAAGAGGAAAAGCGAAAGCGTCAGTTTGATCAAGAACTCAAACTCCAGGAGGCCAAATTACAACGTCAACTTGAGTTAGAACAACAACATAAAGCTGAGAACGCGAAGTCATTATCTAACGCTAGCGCAGCACTATCGGGCCGAGCAAAGCTACCCAAACTTGTAATAACGCCTTTCCAGGGAACCCATCTCGACTGGATGCGGTTTTGGAGTCAATTCGAAACGGAGATCGAAAAAGCAGAGGTTAGTGCAATTACTAAGTTCTCGTATCTTAAAGAACTGCTCATACCCAACGTAAGAGTATACATAGATGGCCTTCCTTTCACGACCGAGGGGTATGAGCGAGCGAAAAACGTCCTCAAAACAAAGTATGGGAAGCCTAGCGAAGTAGCCAACGCACATATGCAAAGTATAATGTCATTGCCAGCTATAACGGGTTCTACTCCCTTTAAAATCCAAGATTTTTATGAGAAGCTGATTTCCAGCGTCCACGCGCTAGAAACAATGGGTAAACTTAAAGAAATAAACGGCTATGTAAGGCTAACCCTAGATAAACTGCCCGCCATTAGAGCAGATTTAGTTAGATTAGATGACAATTGGCAAGAGTGGGAATTCCATCAACTGGTAGAGGCCATACGTAAGTGGTGCGAGCGAAACCCAGTGAGTGCAGTTGATCGCAAGGCAGCTAGTTCTTTTACTGAACATAATTCAACGCGCAAGCCAACCCCAAAAAGAGAGAGAATTTACCAAACGAGAGAGGGGTCAAGCAAAGTTAGTTCATGCGTCTATTGTGAAGGTGAACATAAGTCTGTTGATTGTGACCGCGTTCGGAACACCACAGAAAGAAAGAAACTTTTAGCCATGAAAAAGCTTTGTTTCAATTGCACTGGCGCGAAGCATAGAGCTGGTGAATGTCGTAGCAAGTATTCATGCCAGAAATGTGAGGGGAAGCACCACACTTCAATCTGTGACAAGGAGCCCACCCCCAGCGTATGATGTTAGCCACGGGGGAGGGAACTGTGATATACCCTGTGGTTGTGGTGCTCGTAGAGGGTATACAATGTAGAGCGTTACTTGATACCGGGGCGGGAAGCTCGTACGCCTCTGCGGCCCTTGTACAGCGACTCAACAAGCAACCCGTGCGCACCGAACATAAGCGTATAGACATGATGATGTGTTCGACGACACAACGTATTAGCGTCTATGACTTGACTGTGATCAGGAGTATGGACGGGAAGTACGAGATGAAGACGGCCGTCAACAAAGTCGACAAGGGCGTTCTACTGACGATTCCAAACCCACGTTACGCAGAAATAATCCAGAAGTATGATCACTTAAACGGGGTGGTCATAAAGGACAACGACATGAAAAGCGAACTGCCCATCCATATGATACTAGGAGCCAGTGAGTACTCCCGCCTAAAGACTAATGAGAAGCCAAAAGTCGGACAACCAGGAGAGCCAGTAGCAGAGCTCACAGCTCTGGGATGGACGATGATGTCACCCGGAAAGGAATCACAACTCGGAAAAGCATTTGTCACAAGGTCGTCTGCAGCTGACTACGCGCAACTCTGCAACCTAGACGTTTTAGGACTAGAAGACAAGCCAGAAGGAGATCAGCAGATTGTCTACGACGAGTTCGTTGAACAACTTTACCAGACAGAACAAGGATGGTACGAAACGGGATTACTTTGGAAGCCAGGCCATAAAACCCTTCCAACAAACGAGCACGGCAGCATCAAGCGACTCGGAGGCCTGCTGAGAAGACTGCAAAGCAAACCCGAGCTTCTTGACAAGTACGATGAGATAATCCAGGAACAGTTGTCAGAAGGAATTGTGGAGCGAGTTGAAGAAGGCCCAGCAGAGAAGGTATTCTATATTCCACACAAACCTGTCGTCCGTGAAACAGCGGAAACAACCAAAGTCCGGATCGTGTTTGACGCCTCGGCAAAAGCCAAAGAAGACAGCCCATCTTTGAATGAGTGCTTGGAAACTGGACCTCCGATACAGAACCTGTTATGGGATGTACTCGTACGAAACCGTGTGAAACCAATCGCTTTAGCGGGAGACATCAAGCAAGCTTTCCTACAAGTTCGTATAAGACCGGAACATCGCGACGCACTGCGTTTCCATTGGATAAAGAATAAAGATCCTTCAGCCATAGAAGTTCTAAGATTCACGCGAGCCCTATTTGGATTAGTTCAATCGCCATTCTTACTAGCCGGAACACTGAAGGTACACTTAGATAAGTTGAAGGAACAGTATCCAACGGAAGTAGAGGAGATACAAAGAAGCATGTACGTTGATGACATGATAACAGGTGGAAGTGTTAAAGACGAGGTCCTAAACTTGAAGAAAACAGCTGTCGCAGTTTTCGGAGCAGCCAAATTTACCTTACATAAGTGGCACTCCAACGAACCCCAACTTGAAAGTGACGGAGAGACAAAGGAGGAACAACCGAGCTACGCGAAACAACAGTTGGGAGTGAAGCAAGGCGAAACGAAAATGCTTGGACTCTCGTGGGACAAGAATAAAGACACGTTAGGTGTGACCTTTCCTGAGAAACCTGTCGAAGTAACAAAGAGAGAAGTACTACGATTTCTTGCTTCCGTGTATGATCCACTTGGTTTGGTATCACCTGTCACCCTCGTTGGCAAACTGCTGTATCGTGACGTCTGTGAGCGCCACCTACCCTGGGACGAGAAGTTATCGGACAACCTTGCTTTGCAGTGGCACAGGTTCATGTCAAGCCTGCCAAACAAGGTCGATGTAACACGATCCTTGCCATTCTTCAAAGAACCAATACAGAAAATCATTCTTCACGCATTTGGTGATGCAAGTGCGTCTGGTGTTTCTGCAGCTGTGTACGCCGTCATCCATCAAATCTCAGGGATAAGCCAGGGGTTGGTAGCGGCGAGCTCCAGACTAGCAAAGAAGAACCTGACAATACCAAGGTTAGAACTCGTGTCAGCGCACATGGCAGCTAACCTTGTGAACAACGTGCGCAAAGCACTAGAGGGGTACCCAGTTACCCAAGTTCAAGGATGGCTAGACAGCACCGTCGCCCTTTATTGGATCAAAAGAGGAGGACGCTACAAGCAATTTGTAGCCAACAGGATTCTAAAGATAAACGAGAAGGAATTTATCGAGTGGAGACACGTCGGAACAGATCAAAATCCAGCCGATCTCGGAAGTAGAGGATGTTGAGCAGATCAGCTACCTGACGTCTGGTTCCAAGGACCCGATTGGCTGTCTGACGCCAGGAACTGGCCAGAAGACATTGTACCAGGACCCACTAAGGAGACAGACGAAGAATCAAAGAAAATTCAGGAGGTGTTCGCAGCAGCCGTTGAAGTCAAAGACGACATTGCCGATGTCATGGAGAAACATACCTTCTGGAGAGCAGTACGAATCACCGCTTGGGTCACTCGATTCATACAAAATTGCCGCAGTAAGAAGTCAAATCGCCTCGCTGGTCCATTATCAACCACTGAGATCGAGAAGCAAGTCAAATGGTGGATCAGAAGGGAGCAACTAAACTACAGTGCAACAGAAAAGTTCCAAGAAGACAAGCTTCGCCTCAACTTGCAGAAGAATGGAAGAAGGGATCTACGAGTGCAGAGGACGAATCCAAGGAGACTACCCTGTATACCTACCTCCTCGTACAACACTGTCAGAGAAGATTGTCCAAGATGCACATTGGTGTTCTCTTCATGGGGGAGTCGGTCTCACGATGGCTTACGTCAGGAAAACCTACTGGATCCCGAAACTGAGATATCTAACAAGGAAGGTGGTGAGGAAATGCTACGGATGTAAAAGATTTCATGCTACAGCTTTCAACAGTCCTCCACCAGGAAATCTGCCCATCGACCGCACAGAAGGCTCGACCCCTTTCCAAGCAACTGGAGTGGACTACGCGGGTCCTATAATGTATAAAGCAACATCTAAGAAGGAGGGTAAAGCATACATTCTGCTTTTCACCTGCAGTCTTACCAGAGCTATACACATCGAGCTGATGCCTGACCTAACCACAGAGGGTTTCATCACCGCTCTGAAGCGATTCATAGCTAGACGTGGACGACCTCAGAAGATCTACTCAGACAACGCCTCGACCTTTGTGGGAGCGGAGAAGTGGCTGCGAAGCGTCATGAAAGATGAGAAGATACAGAATTACCTCGCGCATCAATCTATCGTGTGGCAATTCAATCTTAGTAGAGCCCCATGGTGGGTTGGCCAATTTGAGAGATTAGTTGGCATCGTGAAGCAAGCGCTATACAAGTCAGTGGGAAGGGCCATCTTAACATGGAAGGAGCTCGAGGAATTGATGCTGGATGTGGAAGTGGCCATCAACAACCGTCCTCTGAGCTATGTAGAGGATGACGTGCAACTACCATTGCTAACGCCGAACGTGATGCTTTATGATCAGCCCAACCTTATTCCGGAGCCGGAAGCTGATGCATATGATGATACAGACCTGAGGAAGCGAGCAAGGTATCTTCGCCGTTGTAAAGATGTACTCTGGTCACGATGGACGGACGGACGAGTATGTGCGAAGTCTACGAGAACGTCACAACCTGACTCACAAGACCAAACAGCTCAATCTCAAGATCGGTGATGTTGTACTAATTAAAGGAGACGAACGCAACAGAGGAAAGTGGAACATAGGGATCGTCCAAAGACTCATCCAAGGTAGAGATGGAGTTGTACGAGCGGTTAAGCTGAGAGCAGGAAAGTCCTATCTGGAACGTGCGCCCCAACAGTTGTACCCAATGGAGCTATCCTGTGACAGACAACCTAAACGCCCACTGAACCCTACAGTAAGGGAGTTTCATCCAAGAGCTGCAGCCCAAGCCGCAAGACAGCGCATCACAGAAATTGCACAGGAGGAGAATCAATTTTGATTATTTGAACACTGAACATTTCATAAAACTCGTTAACAATTAAGTATATCAGTATATCTAGAACACTTCAAGAACATTGACAGTTAACAGTATCAATTGTAATCATTAGTTATTGTTTCATATATTTGCTCCCTTCAGGAACAAATAGGAGGAGAGTTTCGTGACCGGATGTTGCGTTACTTTGTATGTGATTTAGTCGTAATTGTAAACATTGTAATTTGAGAGGTGAGCGTGGGGGCGTAGAGTAGAGAGTATTTTCATGTGAGAGCGAGCGAGACAGAGAGTTGAAATCAAATAGTAAATCTATTGACTATACAAAAAGTTGTGGCGTGTTTTTGATTCACGACATTACAAATATAACTAAAAATTCACATTGGTAAATCATAATAGGGAACATGTAACAGATCTGATGCAAGTGAAAATGAATTGTCGTCAAACAATTCACAAAAGTTTTCCTGACATGAAAGTTATTTTTCTATACATTTTTCTTGTTGTTATAAACACAATGGTGCCCTCCCTGAAAATTAATGAAAAATATTGTCAACAAATAAAAATCACAATAAAAACCATTTCCAAATAAATAGCAAATACAAAAAAAAAAAAAAAATGGTTCAGTAACTGAGCTTTTAGATATGTAAAAAATCTGGATAACAATAAGACATAAAAATAACTGAATTGATACAGAAATACACACTATTAAACTAATACATATTCTTTGGAATTAGGATACTAAAGGCTGGTCAACCTAAAATCAAAAACTATGAAACATATTATCAACAAATAAAAACCATTTCCAAATTAACAGCTGCTAGTAAGCACGAAGAAAAGATTGCATTTAACATAGTAATTATGGACCAATATCAGCCGAAAAGTGCTAGAAAGCGAGTTGAAGATCTTGAAAAGAGCCCTCGAGACCTGGCGCTTCGTATTCAAAATAAAGACCATCGAACAAATTTAGTTGGTCTTTTGAAACATGCTTACTCCATGCAGTCGTACAACAATACATAAGCAATTATGAAACAATAAAAAAAAAAATAACAACAACAAAAATCAAGTTGTTATCGAACGACCAACGGTTGTTCATTCTGCCATCATGGATAATAAAAACACCATCAAGCAGTTGTCAATTAAAAAATAAACCGAAAATATTATGAAAATCGACCAAAAACTTTGGAAAATAATTTGTTGTCTGCATTTTAAGATGTGAAACAAGTAGTGGTGGTAAAAACGTATAGAAAGAGCTAAATTATAACAGAAATTGATTGTTAAACTTACCGATGAAACCACGATGGAAACCACAAGAGGAATAACATCCGGGACATCCGGAACATCTTATATACACGTGCAAAGCATTATGGTAAACAAAAACCCGGTGCATTCTGGGTTAAAATCGAGATTTTTTGCACTATTTCAAGATTAGATTCGCTGCCTTGCTTCGCTCGCTCAGGCTCGCTTCGCTGCGGCAGCAATTAGTACTATCATAATTTGTAAATTTAGCAAATCGAATGTGGTTTAGCGTTGTCTGTACTCTTATCGACAACGATATTCGTCATGACAGTGGTCAAAATGTTGTGGACTCACGACGCGCAGCGGAGTGAGTCAGCAACAAATTTTGACCACTGTCATGACGAATATCGTTGTCGATAAGAGTACAGACAACGCTAAACCACATTCGATTTGTTTTTTACAACACAAACCAAAATAAATGTGCAAAAAATAAAATGTAAGTTAAAGGACGAAAAATGACGAATTTGTCACGCATCGAACTCAATGGTTTCTCTTCAAGCTACGGAAAATCACACAATTTACGAAAATAATATTTTTTCAGCCGAAAAAAAACCCAAATAAGCTAATTTTCATACAGAAATACAGTGCACAGTTTGTCTTGAGAGACTGCTAAGTGAAGTTAGAAAACTAAAAGTACAAACAAACACGGCCGTGGGTTCAGGTTTTACCCTTTCAAAGAAATGCATTTTTAGTACATAAAAACTGATCATATAGAAGATTACACAACTTCCCGGATATGTCTAACCTTTGAACAACATTCTAAGCTTTTCAAACCAGTCCTGAACGAATCGTATTGTTCGTCAAAATGTAATTTTGAGCACGTTTTTGTTGAAAAGACTACAGAAAAATTTGATTGTAAGTGAAGATTTGTCGAAAAGACTGAAGAAAATAAAAATAAAATTAAAACGACAACAGCTCCATGACAGCATAGTTACATTTTTTTATCAATTTGCTACTTACAGAAAAGTAATTTCCATTGATAGTTTATCCATAAACTTGTTTTTAAAATCTTTTTTTGACGAAAAAACTTTGTGGATGATAAACGTTCCCTCAATTCCGCACGAGTGTTGTGTGACATGATGACGTGATCACCGTTGTCTGGACTCTTATTTAACACGGTAAATCAACCAATCAGCGCGCGAGAATTCACACAAGTGTTGTAAAAATATATGTTTTAAGTAGTTTTATATATAGAGTATAGTATTTCATTTAATGTAATGCGCATTTGATCATATATAACATGGTAAAATGCGCAATATAAGTATTAAACATTATTATTATTATTATTCTCTAAAAGCAAAGTGGGAAGCAAATGCGGATGGTATTTATATAGATCTTAATAACAACTATACCAATATCCTGGAATGCACGTGGATCATTACCGCACCTAAGGAAAGTCAGTTCGTCAGATATTCCCTCTATTACTTCAGCATGGTTCATTCAGGTCACTATTTAGTGGTACGAGATGGTATGAATGAAAGTGCTGTGATGGTGAACAACCTTACTGCTGCATCTCCACGTAGCTATTGGTGGACATCTAGTGGAAGGTACTTATGGGTGAAGTTTAAAAGAGATAAAAACAGTACTGGAACAATTTGGCTGCAATTTAAATATGCATCAAATATTAAAGGTATCTTTTTATAATCTTAAATCAGATCAACAAAATACTGGGACAAATGTTTGGATAAAACATTTTATAAAGAAATGTTAACCCTATTTAGACCGGGGGGAGGGGGAGGGGGAGGGGGAGGGGGGGGGGGGGGGCTTTTTAAGCCAGCATCAGCTTTCACGGTGAATAACTTCTGAACAGTACATAAAAGCAAAACCCATCGAACTTGGTGACTTTTCCTAAAATTTATTAGGGAATAGTTTCAACATAGTGAGTCATGTTCATGAAATTTGATGTTTCCATGGTAACCGTTTTGTGACAGGTAGGTTTTACCGAATTTCATTGATTTCAGTTTTTTTCATTGTAATTTCCAGGTTTTCTTGTTTTTCTTCTAGTTTTCTGTCTAATTCACAACATCTAATCACATTATATCAACATTTGGTAATTTAAAGGTAATTTATGCTAATTTGATCAGTTTTTTTATATTTAAATGGTCAAAATTCAAGATTGCGAAAAATAGTTAAGCACATCACATTATCTCTCGGATCTCAGTACAAACTGGTATTATTGAGTTCTAAAACAATCTATCATAGATAATTAAACCTTTTCAATGTATTTGTTCCATGAATTTAGGTTAATTACTAAAATAAAGAAATTTATAGAAATCCAAGATGGCGGATATGCCAAAACATCTAATTTATTCCTAACAATAATTGTCCGTTTATTTTTGTTTATAATGAACGGAAACATTAAAAATCTATCCTTAATTGCCTATATACCTAAGAAAGTTATTTTCAACCAAACAGAAACAGAATTTAGTGAATTTTATGGCATCCTAGAGATAATGACGTATCTATGACGTCATAAGTCGTAACCATGGAAATCTAATATTAATCGGAAGCCTTATGGCAGCATTGATGTTATTTCCTTCAGATAAACGCATTATTGGAAATTCCAGCTGTATATTATGTTATGTTTGAATTAAGGTTTAAGCTATTTCCCCAATAAATATGACGTCATCATGACGTCATAATAGTGTATTTGATGTTCCTAATGACGACAAGTCTTGGGAGATATTAAACTTTTATCCAAATCGTTTTGTGTTATATATTCAGTATTGTGGGGAAAATTCAATAAAGGCATTTTTAGCTAAAAAAAATCATCAAATGGACGTGCCAGTAATGACGTCGAATTACGTCATAACAGCACCAAAGTTTCCATAGTAACGTAAATCCTTATGTATATCCTTCTCTAGAAATGTGGTCGTTAAAGAGTTATGGGATGCGGGCCCTCTGACTACATCCCCTTCCCCCTCCCCCCGCGGTCTCAGATTGTTAAAAAAAGCCCGGTCTGAATAGGGTTAAAGTGTATTTTTATCATTCTCTTTTCATTTTATCATTTTAATGATTTTCTTTGCAACTAATGTAATTTATTTTAATTTGTTTTGTTTTAAATCTCGATAAAGCGTTCCCTTTAGTTCTTTATACATTTTTATCTATTCTTTTTCAGCCTGCACCACACGCGATACTAAGTTATCCTATGACCACGAAACTATTACGAATCCTTTGTATCCATTTGACTACCCCAACAACCAAGATTGTAGATGGAATATCGATCCACCAGGCGTTAAGTATATAAGTATCAAGTTCAGTAAATTTAGCCTCGCCCAAGGGGATGTCCTTACTATACGTGATCGTCTTGACCAGGGAATAACGACCTTCACGAAAAGTTCTCCAGCACCCCTGAATACATGGTTGACACCTTCTTATTTCTTCTGTTCCATTGACTTCACGTCTGATCAGCAAAAGACTAGTAAAGGATTCCTCATTAATATAAAGTTCCCTGATATAAAACAAGGTAAGTGTTTTACCATAAAACTAGTAAATTGTTACAATAACAAATTATTAATAAAGCCGATGAAGAGCTTTTTATTTATCTTTTACCCATTATATATTAAGATCTTATTAACCGAACGGGAGTTCTGTACAGGGAATCTTGAGTGAGGTCAGAAAGTACAGACCGAACGCAGTGACCGACTTAAGCTCGGTTAATAAGATTTTTATTATATGAAAACAACCGAGAGTAATATTTTTTTGTTTCGGTTATTTGACGACGCGCGTTGCTTTCAAATGGTTTCCGAGATTTACTGAAAAAGAGCGGGTCGGAACTGGCTTTCATTGAGACTTACTTTCAAGACAAAAGGTTTTGTTTATATCTCTGTATCAAAGAAATTCAAGAAACAAAAACAGAGTTTTACAAAAGGTTTTAGCTGACACGAACAAGTAAACAAGGATGGATGTTGAAACGAGTTGAAATTCGTAGAAGTTCGCATCGAGAAAAAAAGACTACGAAAGCTTATTTTTTGGTTAATTATAAGAATGAGACTAGGCCGGGGCTTAATAATATGATCCTCAATCGCCTAGAAAATTGGGACTAGATCGCGGACTGTCCCTTTTGATAATCTGGTATCAGGGCTGGGCATTTTTATTAGATTATCAATGACTGTTTTTCTTTTTTCAAAGTTTTCAAAAGTCAGGAATATTATGAAACGACTATGAAATAGACCGATGTCATAAAAATGGCCGCCACTAATTATCATATGTCTTAAAATTTGTTTTTAGCAAAAGGAAAACTATCAAATGATAGAAACCTAAGTTCTTAATAACATATTAAAGTTTGAAAAATATATATTAATTTCTGATGAAGTTATAAGGATTAAAAAAATACTAAAAACACCAAAACGAGGCCTTTTAGGACTCAGTAGAAAATTACATACAAATCTTTACATATTTATTCCACCATAACTTCGTTTACATTTTGTCCAGGGCTGTAAAACTTTCCAAAACTTGTTTATTTTTGCTAGTTCTTAAATATGCCAGTGAAAAAATATTCATATCAGACCTAATTCTGAAAAACACTATGGCAGCCATTTATGACATCGGTGTATGACTACTGATAAACATTGTTCTTAAGGTCTTAGATATTTTTTTTAATTTATTTAGAGGATTTCACCGAGAACAATTACAAACTGTGTACAAACATTGAATACAAAATAAGAAAAAAATACAATTGTGAACGGTGAGGGAACACGCTAATGGACTCGTGGTCCCAACAAGGCGGGCCCCTAGAAATGCGGAATATTAAATTAAAGACATTTACAAAACAAATAAGGAAGGATTGATACATCGGAAAAGACGTGTTAACATTTGGTCAGCTATAAACTTGCTATACTAGTCTATACGTCACGCTTCAATACGCCTAGTCAAAATGGTAGAAATAAGGCCACAAAATCGTGGTTTTTCGATCTTTTCTCAAAATATTTGCAAAAAAGTAAAAAAAGTAGCCATGGATACAGCTACCTCAACCTTTTGTTGACCTTATCAAATGATTTTGATCTACTTTACGTTCAAAAAGTACACGTACTTTTTGGGGTTGAAAGTTAACGGTTTGATCACTTTTACAAGAGAGATTGTGCGACTATTCTCATGTCAAGTTACAATATGGGCTATATTTAAAATTAAACAAACCCTTACAAAAAAGTAGCCATGGATTCGAAAACACCATTCTTTTACGGACATTTTGATGTGTAATACATGACTATGCGTTAAAAAAACTACCGTACTTTTCAAGATTTCTGATTGTTATCGCTAGCTGTAATCTCTCGGTCACTCTCTTTTAATCAAAATCGAGCGGACAGTAGAGCATCGAGAACTCTTTGAATGATATATATTATTTTGTCGCCGGTTATAAGTCGTCTGAGTATATATAATCATATTGTGCTGTGAAAGGCTTCTCTGGATGTTTAATTGTTTTTAAAAGCGGGTTTCTACTTGGAAATATCAAATGTTCACAATCACGGAGATATGTTTTTATGATAAAAACATGATCAATGCAGATTAACAGCAAATTAATGATTCTTCCTTTAGAAAATGATCACATCCACTCAGCCAATCAGATGACTTTATTACATTGTCTATATCCCATAGTATCTGATCTAAATATAGTATTCCACTGGCGAGGCCTTTTGTTATTTATTGTTTTGCCCACCTCGTCAGTGGGATACTATATAGAAGTTCACAATGCATTACAAGTACTATATAGTAAGCCATTCTTTGTGGGTATGGTCATATTCTAAGACAGTTAGATAATGAACGCTCGTGTCCTATGGGACATCGCATTATATATATCTAATGCTGGAGACTCTATATCCCATAGGACACTCGCGTTCATTATCTAACCCTTACATAGAACGACAATAAGGACAGATCCACTAGCTGCGCATGCCTGCCAGATTGACAAGTGTAAATTATTCCATAAATATACAATTCGGTTAAAATAATAATTACCAAAACGATGAACATGGAGAAGATTTAAAGAACTTGCAGCACTACTAGTGCGACCGGTAGACAAACTAATAAAGCGATTAATCGAAAAATTGAGGCAACCATTAATACCTTTATAAAGAAAAGAAGATCGTGACATTCCAGCCAGTAAGAAATAAGAAGTAAATTTAGTGAAATTAAGCGAGATTTCTAACTAGGGCGAACATGAGGATCCGGGTTACAACCCATTATAAAACGTGTACAACATCTTCAAGTAATTTTAAATCTCTAATGCATGACTGAGGGGCCCGGACCTCACTAGTATAACCTAGATGAGAGCGAACAAATGCTAGATAAAGTAACCTCTTGCGATCAGACCCTAAACAGGCATAAAATGATATTTATAATAACATTTATAGCTCAACAGATACATTTGTAGCCGATTAAAAACAAGATAATAAAAATACCGGCATCGATTTTGCAGTCTTGGAGGGTGGAATGAAGGTCGACAGCGAAAACGATTTTTGAAATATATGTATGATTATTTGACTTTTGACATTTTTTAATTGCGGAGCAGTTCATTTTTAATAGAAATTGATTAATTGATAGGTTGATCAATTAATTAGTGGATTAATCGATTGTAAATTGGAGCTTTGATTTGAATAAGTTACACCCAAATAGATTATTGATTATATTTTTATGTCGTTCGTATTTTTTACATTCGATCCCTTTTTCACTGTTCTTTCTTTCTCAATTTGATATTTTCCCTCGGATCATTTCAGCGGCATTTGGGGTTCAGTGTTTCCGCGTCGGGGAACATTTCCGCGTCGATTGAGGATCATTTTTGTGGTGGAGATCATTTCCACGGCTGTACAACACTTCCTGACATCAAAAACGTTGTTAACTTTGTAGACAAACGTATCGTGAATTTGCTTTTAAAAAGTGAAAAAGCAACGACATAACTGACCAAAAGATAGCTCAACTCACCGCTGTGTTCTTTACAAGGAAATATTAAAACATAAATTTAAAGTATACGTTTCAACTATTATTGAAGTATGTATTTGTAATTCTAAATTATTATGCTTTTTGCAGTTTGTATTTCAACACATATTCAAAAAAAACTTAGTGGGGAAAAACCTGCTAAATATAGAGGTGGATACAAAATAGTAAAATTCGTATCTCGCGCGCCCATCAGTATCCTCTATGTCTCTAACGTTTTTAACCTCTTTTAATTTGCTCAATAAGAATATCAATAGTCTTAACATTAATATATTAATTAATGCGTTCACTATTGATATCAGTGAGATGTAATGTATAACAAGTTTGAAGATATACTATCTATTTTGTACAGCCTGTGGGTATAAAGGTCTTGAGAAAATATCCAGTGATAAAGAGCCCATCACAAGTCCTTTATATCCAGAATACTATCCAGTTAACAAGAAATGCACATGGACCGTCACAGCGCCTGAACATAACGTTGTCGGGTTTATGTTTAATGACTTTGACATGGGCCAAGGAGACTATGTACAACTACGAGATGGAAAGAATGAAACGGCTGTGCTATTGGAAGCTTCTAGAAGTAAACCAAACCTAGATCATTGGAGGACATCTAGTGGACGGCATCTTTGGGTTAAGTTCAGCTCCACTGGGAAGCATTTCACTTTTAAAGGATTCAATATAAAGATTAAGTTTATAAAAAAGCCAAAAGGTAAATGTCTATTAACATGATGTATTTTGTACACGTTATTCTCATAATACATACTAATGAAGTTAATTGATGTGTACTTTTCAGCATGTTTATCGATGGTTTCATTGGTAAATACATCTGACAACAGTTTAAGTCCTTTCGATTCTTTATATCCAAACAATCTTCGATGCACGTGGCTTATCACCGCACGTTCACACCAGATAATAAAGTTCTGGTTCTCAAAGTTTGCCTTGTCGCAACCAGGGGACTTTTTAGTTATAAGAGACGGTGTGAACGAGAGTGCTGTGATGTTAAAGAACTTTACGGCTGAGCCAGTCTTGGACGAAGGATGGACGTCTTCTGGCAAATATTTGTGGATAATGTTTAAATCTGATGAGGAAAATGTTGCTGCGGGATTCAATCTGACATGGAGATTTGTCACAAATCCTAAAGGTATTAGTGCTAGTACCAAAATGTAGAATACCTAATTATAATCAAAGCAATATATCTATCTGAACAACATGCAAGGACCACGGAAATTGCCCTATTTCACTATGACGTCACGGTTTAATTTCTTCATGGACAAGAGTCGTAAAGAGTTTAAATAAATATTTTATCCTTTTTAATATACTATTTAACGGCCTTTAACTATACATACTTTAAATGGAAACTAAGGAGTAAACTAGTATAGGCTGCGTCGGTGTTTGATATAAACGATAGGTAATAGAATGAAATTTGTAACACCGTAAAAAATGTTAACTTAATTTCACTGACGTTTCGAGCTTTAGCGCTTCGTCGGAGTAAAACCTACCTATACATACTTTAGCTACCGCATTAAAACAATAGATTGTTCTGATCCTATGTCATAGTGAAATAGAGTAGTTGCTGTACGCTGTTGTGGTGTCCATACCTTCGAATATCGAATGAACAAATTAAAATAATTTTATAATAAAGACAAGAGTTTTAAACCTCAAAGGTTTATTCTGTACATACATGTTTCGGCGTACTTATGCCATCATCAGTGCTTATAAACTACGAATAATTACAGAAGCTTAAATAGTACAAAGTGCTCGTGTAAATGTGTTGAATATTTTTGGATGTATATGATTTTATGATTGATTGATTTTATGATTGATTTTATGATTGATTGATTTTATGATTGATTTTATGATTGATTTTATGATTGATTTTATGATTGATTTTATGATTGATTTTATGATTGATTTTATGATTGATTGATTTTATGATTGATTGATTGATTTTATGATTGATTGATTTTATGATTTTATGATTGATTGATTGATTGATTGATTGATTGATTGATTGATTGATTGATTGATTGATATACTGTCTTCAATAATAACACCCTCACCGAAAATGTCAACATTCCCAGCCGCCATTGAAGGTGATCCAAAAGTCTCTTCAGGTACTTTGGTAGGAGTTGGGCTGGGTTCTGGTGTTTTGGTGCTTATCTTCATTTCTTTGCTGTACGTTTTTATCAAGAAAAGAAAAGAAATGAAGGAAAGGTACGTTTAAAAACTAAATGACTGTACAAATATATAGTATATCAAAGGATTTATAGTTTACATTACTACAAGGATTTTAGCATTTATCACAACAATATCTTTAACTCATTTTTGAATATATTTGAGAATTATATGATCCATCTAAACTCAAATTGAAACATATGCTTCAGAATTGAATTCATTGTAAAGTAAAATCTGCCAAAGTTTTAGGAGCAGTTCTATATTATATATTGTACGTACCAAGGACATGTCTTTGATTAAGCTTGTTTTGCAGGGCTTCCGCCACTAAAGACCCTTGGGATGTTGATATCAGTCAAATAGTGTTTTTGGAGGAGCTCGGTCAAGGAGCCTTTGGAAGAGTATGGAAGGGAAGAATGGACAGAAATGCACTTGAATCCCATCCAACTAAAACATCTTCGACCAATGGCAAGCAAGACAGCACGAATAGTATATTTGTTGCTGTTAAAATGTTGCATGGTAAGTAAGTGGTAATACTAGTATATACTACATCCAAGGCACAGTCTCTTTAGGAAGAACTAAACAGACACACTAAAATGTTAAAAACCACAGTATCAAATGTTTTTCTTGCAGAAGGAGCATCTGCACAAGAGCAAAGTGAATTCCTTCGCGAAATCGAATTCATGAAAACTGTTGGGTGCCATAGGAACATCATTGCAATGGTTGCCTGTTGTACCAAAGAGGAACAACCCTTTTTAGTTGTGGAGTTTGCACAACACGGTGATTTACTCAATTTTCTGAAAGGCAAACGCAACAGGGTAAGTGTTGTATAATTTCACAATTTAGACAATGGACATTTCATCGCATCATTTTCTTGTTTTTAGACGTACGTCAAGTTTCGTTCGTCTTCAACCAATGGACCTTCAACATCAAATTCATCCGATTCCGATGTAGGCTATGACACGAAACAAAGTTTGGAAAGTTTGTTGGAAGAGTTAAATTCCTTCTCGTGGCACATTGCTCTAGGAATGGTATGTAGAAAAAGATCAGTGTTTGGCTGTGATGTGATCATAGTTCAGGTCTCTTATGCTTGCAAAATAAATTATTTTGGTCTTGTGATTCATATTTTACAATTTCTTTTGGGTCACCCAAATCAAAATGTGAGTTATTTTGGTAGCTCTACTTAAGAGTAATAATTACTCATGCTACATGCCCAACTCAAATGATCGACAATTTGTATGCTTGACCAGCTTCTTATTTTGTGTAGGAATACCTGACGTCAAAAGGAATCGTTCACCGTGATCTCGCTGCACGTAACATTCTCGTCGCTGATGGCTTTATCGCCAAAGTTGCTGATTTTGGATTCTCTCGTCAAGTGAACTATCAGGATAAACTGTATCAAGCACTTGGACGTCGTAAACTGCCTATAAGATGGACGTCACCTGAAGCTCTTGAAGACCAGATATTTACCAGTAAAAGTGATGTGTAAGCAATTTCATTTACATTTAAAAAGTTCTTAAAGAGGGAGATCTTGAGCTTTAAGTTATAGCTAAGGCTGCTGCAATTTAAAGTCATTTCATAGATGAAGTTTATGCGCTATATTCCACAGTAGCAATTTGATTCTATTTCATGTATATTTAGTAATTGTGCTCTACTCCAAAGTAGCAATTGGATTCTATTTCATGGATATAGTGTTTGCGCTCTATTCCATAGTAGCAATTTGATTCTATTTCATGGATATAGTGTTTGCGCTCTATTCCATAGTAGCAATTGGATTCTATTTCATGGATATAGTGTTTGCGCTCTATTCCACAGTAGCAATTTGATTCTATTTCATGGATATAGTGTTTGCGCTCTATTCCATAGTAGCAATTGGATTCTATTTCATGGATATAGTGTTTGCGCCCTATTCGACAGTAGCAATTGGATTCTATTTCATGGATATAGTGTTTGCGCTCTATTCGACAGTAGCAATTGGATTCTATTTCATGGATATAGTGTTTGCGCTCTATTCGACAGTAGCAATTGGATTCTATTTCATGGATATAGTGTTTGCGCTCTATTCCATAGTAGCAATTTGATTCTATTTCATGGATATAGTGTTTGCGCTCTATTCGACAGTAGCAATTGGATTCTATTTCATGGATATAGTGTTTGCGCTCTATTCGACAGTAGCAATTTGATTCTATTTCATGGATATAGTGTTTGCGCTCTATTCGACAGTAGCAATTGGATTCTATTTCATGGATATAGTGTTTGCGCTCTATTCGACAGTAGCAATTTGACTAATTATGGATATAGTGACTGTGGCTAATGATATAATACTAAAGTATGCTATGTTGTTCACAGATGGTCTTTTGGTGTGGTTGTGTGGGAGATATACTCGATTGGTAAGTGAACACACTTACAATATATTTAACTGGTATTTGGCCATACTCAAACGTCGTACCAATTAATAAGACGAATTAATCAAGCTCAAACTAACTAAATGACTAGAAATAAAATAGTAATAGATATTCTCAATAATTTCGATGTTGGTTGTTGGAAGTTCCACGTTTGATATTTCATATGATGTCTATTTATTTTGTTGTTTTTGATGACTTTGATTGACAGGAAAGCTACCCTACAATAATATCTATATCGAGAAACTTTTGCGTTTTCTTAAGAAAGGTAACAGGATGGAAAAGCCGGATCTATGTCCAGACGAGATGTAAGATATTTTGATATACATTAATATTGTTCTATTATATGAGCTGAAACATTGTCAATTTCTGCTTATAATAACTATTTTATAATCCAACTAATTGATCAAAACTAATGTGACTATATATTTTTTTGCGGTCCGGTATCCTAGTGATTCGCGCGCTGTGATTGGCTAGCGCGCGGTCCAGTTTTCACGATCTGCCCGGTCCACGGTATCCTGTTGGTAGCATTTCTTCCCAGCGATATTAATTTTTGAAAAAAATGAAAAATCTTCTTTAATAGGTAGTAGTTAATTATGGTAATTTATTGAACAAAATAGTAGGAGATCTAAAATTCTGAATTGACCAAATACTGACAGAATGCGATAACCAACTGAGAGAAAGTTAAAAGCTACATGGCGAGCATTGGTTGTTTTTGCATGGGCAGCAGAGTATTATTCGCGTTTGTATTCGCTTGTATAGTAATCTCCGTGTATTTATAGTTACCAACGGTCGCTTATTTGCTTGCTTTGTTATTCCCTTGATCCAAGGGAGCACGGCAGACTGTTGTTTGTGGTTTGGATATATTCGTTCTTTTGAAGGTTTTAAATTACAACCATCTTTTCAAGTTTTAAATGACTGACCAGTTAAAATGCGGGCACAACTATCATTGCCGAGCGAGTCCCGTAGGGACGAGTAATGTACGAGTGTCACCCGAGAGTTGTAACTCCCTGCGAGCCCCGTAGGGGTGAGGGGGAATGAAGCCGTTGAAATTCTGCAGTATGATGCTCGTAGCACGTTGCTAGGAACATTTCCGTTGCTGGGAACATTTTGTAAAGACGAGAATAATCGAAATCGTAAAACCAGATACGAAGAACAGGTCGAACAGGGAAAGACGCATTTACATGAACAAAATTTACATAACAAACTTAACTTATTTGAATATTCAACGATTTTCAAATTTGAATATATATTATTAAAACCCGGGATTACAACTGATTTTTTGTGGTTCCTTACATTCATGTCCTTATAATAATGTGCAAAGAAGAAGAGAAGGTCGCATGGCAAAAAAGATCTGTATTAGTATCCTTGTAAAGTTATTAAGCTGAATTACGTCCGTGGCTGCAGGTAAAATCTTCAAGGTTGCATCTCACGTATTGCGCTCCATTTCATGAAGACGTATACTGTTACTCACAGTTATATTTACTCGCATGATATCAGAATTATTAAACTAAACTAGACATTTTCCTCCTATTTTTGGAGTACTGCTACTTGAAGTTCATATTATTTTATTGATTTTGAGCTTACAATATGACCATAACAACTCGAAATTCTATTAAAAATCCGTAAACATTTGGGTTTAATATCAGCAAAGAGTTCAACAAGAAGGTCAAGGCTTGTATTTCATACATTAATTAATTATTTCATTCGGGACTCGCTCGCAGAGGCAGGCGCGCCCGCATTTTTCCCTTGCTGGCGGATAGTCCCATTAATCTACCAATTTAGCTGTTGATGTAATTTAAAACGTTGAAAAGATCGTTGTAATTTAAAACCTTCAAAAGATCGATTATATCCAAACCACAAACAACAGTCTGCCGTGCTCCCTTGCTTGATCTTTGTCTTTATATGTCTAGCTCCTATTTCAATCTCGTGATGTTAGTCTATCTGGTATTAAAAGCGATCGTATGTCACTCGGTTACTAATCGGTAACTTCTTTAACTGACCCCGAAGGTATATAAGATACCCTGGTATCACGGAGATTACAAGCGAATACAAACGCGAATGATAGTCTGCTGCCCATGGTTTTTGCAAACATTTTGACAAGCAAAAGTTGAGAAAATCAAATCATTATTGCAAAATTAAAACACACGAGAGAATAGACGAGAATACACAAAGGTTGTGAGAATACACAAAGTTTTTTTTAAAATGTTCTAAAGAATATATAGCTCGGTGGATCTCGGTCCGTATATCCAATACCTCGGCCAGTTTTTCACTATACGGACCTCCCAGCCGGTAAATAACATATATATATTTACCCTAGGTACAAAGTTATGAAAAGCTGCTGGAACGAGCACGCCGAGGAAAGACCATCGTTCAGTGCCATCATAAAGACCATTGAAGCACTCATGACAAAAGACACACCCTATGTAGAAATGATCGAGATGGGTGAGGATGAAGAGGGGTATACCATACCCTTTGATATTAGCGATGCCGAAAGCGACGTTTCTGACATGGTGTAGAGATCTGAACGCCATATTAGGACAAGACAAGTTGGTAATTAGTGTGTGACGTATACACAGTAGAGCGAAATTCGTATGACTGTGAAAACGGTACGGTTACCGCACGGCACGTCTACGGCAGGAAATTCGAACGTTTTTATAGAAATTATAATTTTACGGCAGTGACACGGTTACGGCATGGCACGTCCGTTTCACAGTCATACGAAAACCGCTCTTTTATAAGTGTCACTTGTTATAATAGTAAGAAATAATCGTATTATTGCCGTTCTCATTAACCCGTAAAACATACTCTATATTGTATCATTATCTTTATTATATAATTTTCAACGAAATACCTATATTTCTCTATTTCAAAAAATGGATATCTTCACATGTGTAAAATAACATGTTATTTTCACATGTGAAGATATCATCACTATGGTTGCACAGCTTTACTGAAACTTCTTGTGTTAAAAAAGGTTTTCTTTATTTTCATTGATAATTATATAATAAACAGAACATTACATGGTCGCTTGGAGATACAAATTTTATCTTCTCGTGTTGAAAATCGCTGCGCTGCGCTGCGCTCACTCGTGAAAGATCATTTCAACACTCAAAGATAAAATTCGTATCTCCGCGCGCCCATGTAATATCCTCTATTTACCACATATATAACAAGAATTTTGTGTAAATAAGCTTCTAAATAAAATGCTATATGCTATATTTTCACATGCATGTGAAAAAAGCGATACACCATTTCACATGTGAGAAATATAACAAATCAGATTTGAGAGATGAGAGTCCTTACCAATAAGGAAACGCGAGAGAAACACTTAATTGGCTTCCCCGGCTAAAGAGCGAAAAGTGTTTTAATCAATGTTTGAAATGGCGGACTGCTTTGGACTGCAGATTTGCTTTTTTTGCCAACTTCATCAGGATGCCAAGAGTTTGAATTTGAGCTGAGAAAAATGTTTATATTATACTTGTGCAGTTTATCTAAGGAAAGATATGATTTTACATGAATTGTTTTAACATTGAATTTTTGGTTTTATCGAGTATACCGGCGACATTCCTGTGCTTTCTAAAGCACTTTCTGAATAAAATGTAATAAATGCTTATAGACAAAGGCAAAAAAATATATCTATCTATTTGATTGAATTGCAGTGAGTATTTTTTTTGTCCTTGATGTTTGAATTCAAACGTTCATTAGATTTCGCAAATTTTATAAAGCAACCAGCATTAAATCCGACTTTAACTTTTTGAATGATGAGGGTCCTGAAGGGGGGTATCCAATCCCAATTCCCAATCAATTTTTTATCAAAATCCCAATTACCACAGGAAGCCCAAACATTAACCACAGGAAGCCCAAACATTAACCACAGGAAGCCCAAATTGAATACTAACCACAGGAAGGCCAAGATAGTTCGATTTTCTCTTCTAGTCTACTAAAACGACGTAAAATGTTGCAAATTACTCAATTTAAAACATTATTTTAGCATCTAAAGAGAAAACGAATGGACAAGAAATAGCCAAATCCTATGGACAAATCCCAATCCCAATGGACAAATCCCAATCCCAATGGGCAAATCCCAATTCCCAGCCTCGAAAAAAGGCAAATCCCAATTCCCAATTTACCCCTTCAGGACCCTCAATGATGTTTGGTTTGAGATGTACAACCTATTAAATTTTGCAAGAACAATTGTTATGTATGTATAATAAATAGATCACATCATAGAAAGTGCTTTTTACAGCTTTATACTTACTTGTTGTTTGTGTTAAACACGTTTTGACACAAACAATTCGTGAGTATCAGGCCTCGTCTACACGAATCCGATCCGGCTGAAACTGCATAGAAATGTTTGCGTCCACACGAATCCGCGTATCCGGAGGATTCAAGTAAAAGTATGCGGTTTCGGTGACCGGATTCACTGGATTCGTGTGGACGATAAGCCGATTCGCATCAAAAAGTATGCGGTTTCAAAAGTATCTCCTCGCCCATCCCCTCCCCTCCCCCTCCGCTCCTCGGGGCCTGATACTCAGGTTAAAAAGTATCCGGATCCGTGTAACGGAGTCTAAATCTGTACGTCGCACTTTCTAATCCGGCAATCTAATGCACCTCAATTCCATTGTGTTCTTTTGTGTTAATTGTCTATCACACTTTAACTAATACACTTTGTTTCACGGGTTAATGAAAACAAATCTAAGTTACGAAAACTTGTTTAATCAAAGCGTATAGTTAGAAACAGTAACACAGCCTATATTAGTTTAAACTCTAGTTATCTTACATTTTAATTCCAACTTTTGCCTTGAAACTTTGATGCAAGTTTACATAAATCAACGAATGAATAAATAAATAAATAAACGGACTGATGAACAAATGGATGAAATATTGAATGGATAAAATATTGAATTAATGGATTGATGAATGAATGAATGAATGAATGAATGAATAAATGAATAAATAAATAAATGAATAAATGAATAAATAAATATGTCAGTAAGTCAGTAAGTCAGTAAGTCAGTAAGTAAATAAATAAATAAATAAATAAATAAATAAATAAATAAATAAATAAATAAATAAATAAATAAATAAATAAATAAATAAATAAATAAATAAATAAATAAATAAATAAATAAATAAATAAATAAATAAATAAATAAATAAATAATCAAATAAATAATTAAATAAGAAATATGCAGCCGATCTCGAAAAGGTTGTTCACCTGAAAAGACATATATACTAAAATAAATATCATGTGACTCATTATATATTGACTTTCCGCGCGTGTAGAAAGGCAGGTGTGTTTGAAAGTAATATGGCGGTGAATTCAAACAAGCAGTATCTTCCCTCGTTAGAAGTCCTGACTTTCTACACGCGCAGAAAGTCAATATATAATGAGTCACGTGATGTTTCTTTTAGTATATATTTCTTTTCAGGTGGACAACCTTTTCAAGATCGGCTGTTTATATATATTATATATATTATTGCAATAATAATAAACACTGACGTAGTCCATACTAGTTATTGTAGTTATAAAAGAACTATTTAGCTTGCTGTTATAGTCACTTAAAAATATTCTCTACTTTTATCAGAATCATCAAAACTTCAATGATCTTTAGAGGAAGTTTTTGTGACAAAATATTGAAAAAACGAAGCGAACGGACCATATAGCAACTCGCTCGTCAAATGCAATAGACCACTTTCATAAATGGCCGCCACTAATTATTACAATAATAAAATATGCTTTTTAAGAAAAAAAGCTTTCTTATGATAGGCATTCACGATAACAATAATTAACTTGTGAAAGTTAAGAGCCGTTCCACGTAAGCTTCGAGTAATTTCAGAAATGGTCCGATACAACCCCACCTGAAACTTTGCATGGTGAAAGGTAGTCATGAGCAAGTAATCGTATGGGCATTATTTAGTCGTTTCATTTTAAAGCGGTCACGTGACATCCGTTCAAAGTTTGACCTATTTTCGGCCTAATTTTGCCGTCTGAATTTTCGAAAATGTGTAATGTTTGTAAATCTCGTGCGGCGTTTTCTCTGCACATTTTGTAATCAAATTTACACGGTTTATAGAACATCATTACAGCTTTTGAACAGTATGTTTTATTTTGATATAGCTTATTATTTCATTTTTTGATGGATATTTGAAGTAAGAGCATTTTCGGGTGGTCGTGAAAACCGTAATTTTGGTACTTTTCATAATTATTTTTTTCATACAAGAGTTCTGATTTCCTAATAACTATTTATACCGAAATGAAGAGGAATAGTTGTACTTCAACTCCAATGAAAAACATTTCTGGGCACTTTGCGTTTTGGCTACAAAATATCATCGTAAAATGCAAGAAATATCAAAATCAACAAAATCGATGGACATTATATACATCCACATTACATTGGTTTTAAATCATAAAACATACATTAACTGGTTCAAAAGTAATATTAGAATGTAATAAAACGCAAATGCATCAATGAAAAGATCATTTTTCCAGAAAATTTGAATGTAAACACTATTTTGTCATATATGCAAATTTGCATTTCACAGCGAGGTCACTCGCTTACTCACCTCCACTCCCACGGGATATGGTGGATTGTCGAAAAGCTTCGATTTTGCCAATATAATCACCAAGAAAAATAGCTTTTGATTACAATTCAATTTCAATTTAATAAACATGGAAAACTAGCCTTTGAAATCTTGAATATTAAGGGACAATGTAAGCAGTGACCATTACTTTTCTATGCATGTGTTGTAGATTTCATCAGTCTTACATCGTGATTATTCGCTGTAAATCACTGGTGTATATCTATAATCACATATCCACGATTATTTTTAATTGAAGTTTTATAAGTTATTTAAAAAAATGTTTGCTTGTGATTGTGCATGGTCTACGATCATTTCTAATAAAAACTTCAGGATTTGCATAAATTCCGCTTTTGAGCCTCAAGTTTTAAGATTATTTTGTTTTAAACTTTTAAAACTTATCTGAATCAGCCTCATTTCTTTTAGTTGTAAAGTTGTTATACAGTTTTTCCACATTTTATGCGGTTTTCTATTGATTACAAAGTTATTATAGAAAGCTCCCTATCCCGGTTAGGGTAACAATCCCGGTTAGAGCACAGGGAGCCCAAGCTCATCATTTTTACAGTAAATGTATGGAGTCGCGAGATATCCTTTCGCTGTGCCTCAAATATACAATAATAAAAACTGTTTTTTACGTAGATAGTTGTGTATAATTGTTTTCTAGTCTGTGACCGAGTTTTAGCTCAATTAGAGCGATTTTGACGAAAATACCCCAGAAAGACAAAGAAGAAGACAAGGGTGGAAACAAATTGAGCCGAGCCGAGACGATCGATCTTACTTCTCACCTAAATTCGAGTGCTAAATGAAACTCTACACTAATTCGAACCACATAATGAGAAAGACTGATAAATTTCCTAAATATATATGTAGGTTGAGTCAAAATCGGTTATGGTTAGCCGGAGTAAGGACTCGACAAACACGAAAAGTTCGAACCAAAACCGCCGAAAACATCCGTTCGACTAGTACCTTGGACACCAAACCGCTCCCGGGTCCCCTAAGTCAAGTTTTTGACATGTTCAAAAAAAATTCATCAGCTTCATCTTCAATATGAAGTAGTCCTTTGCTTCTGTACTGTCTGTCTTCTGTTGCTCTTAGGCAGTACAGAAGCAAAGGACTACTTCATATTGAAGATGAAGCTGAAGCTCCCTGTGGTTAGAGTAACAATTTTGTCCACAAGTATCTGATCATGCTCAGGTGTGAAACACGGGCCGCAGTCAGGATATCCCCTATTTTACTAAAACTGCAGGTGTAAGTGCAAACTAGTATTTCCGTTTTTATTATTTCCGGTCTTTTCCCTAGAGTTACGTTATTTTGTTATGCTTCATTTATCGTTTTTCCCTCGGGTTTTGTATATGTAAATTCAGTTAGTTTTTGTACTTGTAATCGATGTTTTCGTATAATTATCGTTAGTCTTCACAAGTACTGTGTCGTTGCGGATCTAGTTTTCTTTCTTGCGTACTGCGTATATTGCGTTGATTTAACAACTCTTAGAGCCAGGAATTTGGTAAGTTTATTTTATATGTTAACCTTGTAATATAGTTTAAGTTCCTCACTTTGTATTTATTTATTTATTTGTAGTTTCACGTTTACATTGCGAATAAACAGTATAAGAGCAAAAACCGAAGTCTAAGAGTAGTTATAGTGAAACAAAACCTGAAGAAATACTATGAAAAATGTCACAGCGAACAAGAACTTCGACCGCAAAAGGAAAGGAGTATCATCTAGAATGTCTCAAAGGAAACTACAGATCGTCAAAAAGAACTTGGAGAATGTGCGCCAATTCCTTAGCGTCTGCTCTAGTAACAGAAAATGACCGCCAAACCATTAAACTTCAATGTCCAAAGCTTGAGCAACGAATGGCCGACGTTAAAGAAGCCTTTGAAGAATTAATAAAAGAGCTAACTGATCAAGAAGTAACTACCCTAGAAGAAGAGTTCGATGGACTAGTTAAGGAAAACACGGATCTCTTGAAGGCTGTAAATCAACGAATTCGAGAGTTGGAAATCGAGCAAGACGGCTCACAAAGATCAAAGTCATCTAGTTCGTTGTATTCATCATCTAAATCGTCCTACAAGTCTTCAGATGCAAAGTCTTCGAGAAGTAAGTCATCGGATCATTATCATTCATCAAGACATAGCCAATCTTCAACTCAGTCTTCGAGTAAGCAATCCACAAGACACGATACATCGAAAAGTAAATCTTCTGGCCGACATTCATCTACTAGTTCTCACTACAACCGGCAGTTAAACCTGAAGGAAAAGGTAGCAGTGCTACAGACAAGGCTTGACCTAACTACAAAGAAGCACAGCTTCGAACAGAAAGCTCAAGAAAGACTCGAACAGATCCACAAAGAAAGGCTCGAGCTTGAACTTGATGAAAAAAGAATAAAGAACGACTTAAAGCGCAACACAAACAGATTAAAGACAGAAGAGGATCTAGTACGAACCAAGGCCGAACTACAAGTATGTAACGAATTCTTGTCAGACGATGATGCTATTTCAGGACAACTACCACAAGCAGATGGCAAAAAAGAGCTATTACACAGATTTATCGACGAATCCTATCAACATGCTGGTGTAAGAGATGAAGCGGATGAAGGCCTTGATATAGACACTACACATCTACCTGAACACTCAAGTACCAGGGTTAACTACTCCTTAAAGAAAAACGAAAGTTCCAAAAGTCAAGTCGGCTCAACCAGAAGCAGTCTCGTCGAACGTGAACTTGTAGAAATTGTCAAGACTTTAGTACAGAACCAACGTCGATCTGATCTACCGTCACCTGAACCAGGAACCTTCTACGGAGATAACTTACAGTATCCAGCCTGGATTCGAGCATTTGAAACTCTGATTGAGAATAAGACAACCGAGCCTAAAGAAAGAATCCACTACCTTCGAAAGTACGTCTCAGGTGAAGCTAAAGAAGCAATTGATGGACTTCTTCTCCTCAACTCAGATGATGCCTATCAACGAGCCAAAGAACTACTTAAGAAACGTTATGGGGACCCATTTGCCGTTGCTAATGCTTATCGTCAAAGACTGGAATCGTGGCCTAAAATTCAGAATGGTGACGCGAAAGCCCTTCGAAAGTATGCTGACTTCTTAGTACATTGTGAAACAGCTATGGTTGGAGAAACAAGTCTGCATGTTCTTGGTGATGACTTGGAAAATCGTAAAATGACAGCAAAACTCCCTAAGTGGCTAGTTAATCGTTGGTCAAGAGAAGTATATCAACATAAAGAAGAACATGGAAAATTTCCACCATTCAAGAAGTTCGTGAAATTTGTAAGCAAAGAATCTGACATTGCCAACGACCCAGTTTTCTCGTCACAAGTCTCCGAAGTGCCATCTACAAAGAAACCAAAGGACACTGGGAAACCAACTAAACTAGTAAGCTCATTTTCAGCAGTAACCAAGAATGATAGCTTATGTAATCAAGAAAGTACCACAGAAACAAAGAACGACAGCAATCCTGACCAAAGTCTATGTCTACTGTGCAAGTCACCCCACGATATCGACAGTTGTGCCAAGTTCTTGAAGAAAACTGTAGAAGAAAGAAAGTACTTTGCAGCAACCAACCGTTTATGTTTTGGGTGTTTAAAGATCGGACATCGCTCCAAGGACTGTAAAGAAAGGAAGTCATGCGATAGTTGTCATAGGCTACACCCTACATCGCTACATGGAGACCTTAAAGTGAAAACGTCGAACGATGTCAATTCCAAGGAACAACGACTGGATATCACCAAGGCTACTTCAAATAATTCAAAAGTCAAGTATAGTCAAGCAACTTACTCGATGATCGTTCCTGTCTGGATAACTCACATGAATAACCCAAACGACGAAAAGTTAATATATGCACTCCTTGACGACCAATCTGACACAACATTTGTAAAAGAAAACGTTTTACAAGATCTTGGCGTCAAAGGCGAAAAGACGTGTCTTTGCCTATCTACACTGCACGATGAAAATAAAATGGTGGACACCAATAAAGTTAAAGGCCTAGTTGTGCAAGACTTGAAGCGTCAAGTGATGATCCCTCTTCCAAAGACATTCACGAGAGCTTCTATCCCTGCGCAAAGGAGCCAAATTCCCAGACCAGAATCCGCCAAGCTATGGCCACACACTCAACACATCGCTAAACAACTGATGCCTTATCAAAATGACATCGAAGTTGGATTACTTATTGGCCTGGACTGCACGCGTGCTCTTATTCCTCGAGAAGTAATTACAGGCGACGACAACAGCCCATATGCTCTAAGAACAGACCTCGGATGGGGTATGATTGGAAGGTATAGCGACAAAAGCGACGATGGTGAAGAAGATCACATTGGTGTGTCACACCAAATCATGTCATTCGAAGTGTCAAATCCTCAGGCATCCTGTTACTTCACATGTCAAAACAAAGTCAAGGAAATCATTGATCCTCTTCAAATTAACAAAATGTTTGAACTGGACTTCTCCGAATCCAACACCAACAAAGAATCTCTATCCTTCGACGAGAAACGATTTCTGCAAAAGCTGAATGACGGTACTACTCAAAGAGATGATGGTCACTACCAAATGCCTCTTCCTTTCCGTGAAGAAAATCCTACCATGTTAAACAACAGACCGTTGGCCTCTCATCGTTTAAAGAAGTTACAACAACGTTTGACCAGCAACCACGAATACTACAGTTTCTACACTAAAGCCATGAATGAAGTCATCGAAAAAGGTTATGCTGAAAAGATACCTGAATGTCAAAGAGTTGCAGACGTAGGAAAAGCATGGTATATTCCTCACCATGGCGTGTTCCATCCAAAAAAGCCGGATAAACTGCGAGTCGTCTACGATTGTAGCGCAAAGTACAAAGGTGAATCCTTAAATGATCATTTACTCTCTGGTCCAGATCTTACCAATAACCTCGTTGGAGTGTTATGTCGCTTCAGACAAGAACCCTATGCATTTATGGGTGACATAGAAGGAATGTTTCATCAATTTAAAGTTGATGAAAAACACAGAGACTTCTTACGATTTCTTTGGTGGGATAAAGGCAATCTACAAGAATCTCCTCATGAATATCGTATGACAGTACACCTCTTCGGCGCGACATCATCACCCGGATGTGCTAACTATGGACTTAAGAAAATCGCGAACGACTACGAAGAAGAATATGGATCTGACATTGCAGACTTCATAAGAAACGACTTTTACGTGGATGACGGTCTTAAATCACTTTCTACTGAAGAAGAAGCCATCTCCATGATACAGAAAAGCCAAAAGATGTGCGCACAAGGTGGTCTGAGACTACACAAATTCATCTCAAACTCAAGGAAGGTAATAGAATCTATTCCTCCAGAAGACAGAGCGAAAGATCTTAAGGAACTTGATCTACAAAGAACCAGTCTCCCTTTAGAACGTGCTCTCGGGGTGCAATGGAGTATTGAAAACGATGCATTTCAATTCAAGATAGATGTTTCTAGTAAGCCATTTACAAGACGTGGAATACTTTCTACTGTGAGCTCTATATACGATCCTCTGGGATTCATAGCACCTGTCATCCTATCTGGCAAACGGATTCTACAAGAACTAACAAGAGATAATATCGACTGGGACGAGCCTGTTCCCGAACTCCTCCATCAGCAGTGGGAAAAATGGGTTTGTACTCTACCGTCGTTGGAGAATCTCCACATCGACAGATGTTATAAGCCTCGTGATTTTGGTGAAGTAAGTACAGCCGAATTACATAACTTCTCCGATGCAAGTTGCCATGGCTACGGACAGTGCTCCTACCTTAGATTGATTAACAGTCAACATCAAGTACACTGCTCGTTTGTTATGGGTAAAGCACGTGTAGCTCCCTTAAGGTCTATCACTATACCTCGTCTTGAACTTACAGCAGCTTTACTATCAGCCAAGGTCAGTTCTGTACTTAAACGTGAGCTGGAGTTTACACAGATGAAAGAAACCCTTTGGACAGACAGTCAAGTAGTCTTGGGATACTTAAACAACGATGCACGAAGGTTTCACGTGTTCGTAGCAAACCGCGTACAGCAAATTAGAGACCAGACTAACCCTGAACAATGGAAGTACATCAAGTCTTCAGAAAATCCAGCTGACATCGCATCACGCGGTCTAAACGCTAATGATCTCAGCTCAAGTTCATGGCTTAAAGGTCCAAGCTTCCTTTGGAAATATGAGCAACCCAAGCGAAGTGAAGACAATAACCTATATACTCTCTCTCAAGAAGATCCAGAAGTCAAGCAAGTACAAGTACACTCGACGGTTGCTTCAGATGTCAATATGGCCACAATTCTTCAACGTTTAGAATACTTTTCAGACTGGCATCGTTCAAAGAAAGCTATCGCACTATGCATGAAGTTCATTAAGAAGTTAAAGGGTATTACGACTTCCGAGCCTCGGCCACTTTTAGTAAAGAACCTCAAAGAAGCCGAAGACATCATTATCAAGTTAGTACAAGACGACGCATTTTCCAAAGAAAAGAAAATTCTACAAGCACTCAATGCAGACAGCGACGAGATATCCTCTGCCAAGAAACGCTCTGTCACCAGAAAGAGCTCTCTATATCGCCTAGATCCATTTATTGATGAACGTGGGATTATCAGAGTTGGAGGACGTATTAGATGTTCAGACTACTCATACAACGTAAAGCATCCAATTATTCTACCAAGAAAGAGTCATATTACAGAATTGATTGTGAAATTCCTTCACGAAAAGATCAAGCATCAGGGACGTGGTATGACACTCAACGAGTTGCGCAACAGCGGTTACTGGATAATTGGAGGTAGCTCTGCCATCGGACGATATATCCACGATTGCGTTTCCTGTAGAAGGCTAAGAGGCAAGACCGAAGAACAAAAGATGGGAGATTTGCCAAGTGATAGACTCGAACCTGCTCCGCCTTTTACATACTGTGCAGTAGACTACTTTGGTCCATGGTATATCAAAGAAGGTCGCAAAGAATTAAAGCGCTATGGAGTATTATTCACTTGTATGGCCTGCCGTGCAATTCACCTTGAAACAGCCAGTTCTTTAGACACGTCATCATTTATCAATGCTCTAAGACGATTCCTTAGCAGAAGAGGTCCAATTCGTCAACTAAGATCCGACAGAGGAACCAATTTCGTCGGTGCTAAGAGGGAACTTCAACAAGCAGTAGAAGATTTGGATAGCAGTAAAATTCATCAATTCCTGCTAGAAAAAAATTGTGATTGGTTCAAGTTTGAAATGAATGTGCCATCCTCAAGTCACATGGGCGGTTCCTGGGAAAGACAAATTAGGACAGTGCGTTCCGTCTTATCAGCATTATTAGAAGACCATGGACAACAGCTTGATGACGAATCACTCCGAACTCTAATGTGTGAAGCCGAGTCTATTGTCAATAGCCGCCCTCTTACAGTAAATAATCTATGCTCTCCTACCGCACCAGAACCACTTACCCCCAATCACCTACTAACCGGAAAAACACAAGTCTTACTACCACCCCCTACAGAGTTTCAGCAAGCTGACCTCTACTCAAGACGTAGATGGCGTCGCGTTCAACACTTAGTAAACGAATTCTGGCTAAGATGGAAAAAGGAGTTTGTTCTATCTTTGCAGCAACGACAGAAATGGGTTCGACCACGTCGTAGTCTTCAAGTGAATGATGTTGTCATGTTAAAGAATGAAGATTCGCCACGAAATCAATGGCCTATCGCAAGAGTTCAAGATTGTGTACTAGGCAGGGATGGAAGAGTAAGAAAGGTTAAACTCGTCATTGGAGACGCTACGCTAGACAAGAAAGGCAAACGAACCAAGATTCCCACTTCTTTAGAGAGACCTATTCACAAAGTCGTTTTGCTTGTGCCTCAAGAATCGTCTTAGTGGATAAGATGTCATGGAGAGCCACCCATAGCTATAGAAGGACTTTCAAGTGCATTTATTATATGAACATTGAACACTATGAACACAATTACTTTATAACCTTTATTTCCTGCGTACTTAGTTATAGTAAATTTCATTTATTTCATTTCATAAATTTAAGAGAGCCATGTAAGTGCAAACTAGTATTTCCGTTTTTATTATTTCCGGTCTTTTCCCTAGAGTTACGTTATTTTGTTATGCTTCATTTATCGTTTTTCCCTCGGGTTTTGTATATGTAAATTCAGTTAGTTTTTGTACTTGTAATCGATGTTTTCGTATAATTATCGTTAGTCTTCACAAGTACTGTGTCGTTGCGGATCTAGTTTTCTTTCTTGCGTACTGCGTATATTGCGTTGATTTAACAACTCTTAGAGCCAGGAATTTGGTAAGTTTATTTTATATGTTAACCTTGTAATATAGTTTAAGTTCCTCACTTTGTATTTATTTATTTATTTGTAGTTTCACGTTTACATTGCGAATAAACAGTATAAGAGCAAAAACCGAAGTCTAAGAGTAGTTATAGCAGGTCTTGCACATCTTCACATTTACCGCTATTTTGTACTTATTTGTCTTTTTAACTGGACATAAAATGCACGACCAGTGGACGCATTCTATGATTTGGTTCGAAGGATGTAAAGAATATCTAACATAAACCGAACTACGTTGTTTCTGCCTTCTCCGATGAGCGTCAGATAAAATACTGATAAACATTTACAAATTCATTTTTAATTGTACGATGTTTTTTTCAAAAGTTGCACCTTTGAGTAAACAGGTCGACTTCTTACACATTAGCGGTAAGTGTCATTTACATCAAATCAGATCGGTATTTATGCAAATCCTGAAGCTCTTATTAGAAATGTTCGTAGACCATGCACAATCACAAGCAAACATTTTTTTAAATAACTTATCAAACTTCAATTAAAAATAATCGTGGATATGTGATTATAGATATACACCAGTGATTTACAGCGAATAATCACGATGTAAGACTGATGAAATCTACAACACATAGAAAAGTAATGGTCACTGCTTACATTATCCCTTAATATTCAAGATTTCAAAGGCTAGTTTTCCATGTTTATTAAATTGAAATTGAATTGTAATCAAAAGCTATTTTTCTTGGTGATTATATTGGCAAAATCGAAGCTTTTCGACAATCTACTATATCCCGTGGGAGTGGAGGTGAGTAAGCGAGTGACCTCGCTGTGAAATGCAAATTTGCATATATGATAAAATAGTGTTTACATTCAAATTTTCTGGAAAAATGATCTTTTCATCGATACATTTGCGTTTTATTACATTCTAATATTACTTTTGAACCAGTTAATGTATGTTTTATGATTTAAAACCAATGTAATGTGGATGTATATAATGTCCATCGATTTTGTTGATTTTGATATTTCTTGCATTTTACGATGATATTTTGTAGCCAAAACGCAAAGTGCCCAGAAATGTTTTTCATTGGAGTTGAAGTACAACTATTCCTCTTCATTTCCGTATAAATAGTTATTAGGAAATCAGAACTCTTGTATGAAAAAAATAATTATGAAAAGTACCAAAATTACGGTTTTCACGACCACCCGAAAATGCTCTTACTTCAAATATCCATCAAAAAATGAAATAATAAGCTATATCAAAATAAAACATACTGTTCAAAAGCTGTAATGATGTTCTATAAACCGTGTAAATTTGATTACAAAATGTGCAGAGAAAACGCCGCACGAGATTTACAAACATTACACATTTTCGAAAATTCAGACGGCAAAATTAGGCCGAAAATAGGTCAAACTTTGAACGGATGTCACGTGACCGCTTTAAAATGAAACGACTAAATAATGCCCATACGATTACTTGCTCATGACTACCTTTCACCATGCAAAGTTTCAGGTGGGGTTGTATCGGACCATTTCTGAAATTACTCGAAGCTTACGTGGAACGGCTCTTAAAACGATTAATAATTGCAAGAAGCTATCAGGCTGTATGAATTTGAAAAATCAGAAGAACACCAAAAACATATCCCTAAATTATTCATTTAGCATATCATATTAAAACTACATTGACATTTTAAACAGAGCATCAACATTTCCAAATATGTCTTCAGGTGTGCTTTTCACATGGCAGTGCTCAAACATTCAAATATCTCTTTATTTGTAATATTTGTTTTTCACTATTTGTGAAAGTGGTCTAGAGGCAAACATTTTTAGTCTTATAGTTGAATCTTGAATGCAAATGATTCGAATCGTACGTCTGAGCAAGCGATTCAAAAAAGCTTATCAACTACAAATATATCCATATAACAATTTCAAAAATATTTATCAGCAAATAAATTATAAATATTTAGTAATGATAAAAAGATCAACAAAAATATTTGATAATAATTTCAAGAACGGATCAATTGGGGGTGGGGG
>OX459104.1:15121675-15150433 GCA_949775045.1 Metridium senile
CCTCTGTCAAATATCACACAGGGATCCCAATATTGTTTGCCGCAGGGCTAGCAGCAGCTTATATTTTAGATCAATCATCAACAACAGAGTTATCAACTCCACAAATCAACATTGGAAATCTTACAAATTCTATTATCTGTAAGTTTTTTTTAATAATCAAATCTAATCATATTTCGGCAATAATAACTCGAAAAAACGTTTATTAGCAGTAGCCAGTAAAATCTAGTAATTGATTTATATGCACATTTTACGTGCATTCATATTAATAAAAATATTAAATTATTATGATTATTAGTAGTAGTTGCTGATTGCTTTTGGAACGAAGCGACTTTTTCAGCTCCATCCATACGATTTTTTTTCTTACGATCTCTTTTCTTACGTTTTTTCGGCTACGATTATTTTTTTACTATTATTTTCGTACGTTTTTCCCTTACGATTTTTTTCATCTACGATTATTTCTAACAAATTCCCTTACGATTTTTCTTACGAATTTTTATATGCGATTATTTCTAACAATTTTTCCTTACGATTTTTCTTATGAATTTTTTTATATGCGACTATTTCTAACAATTTTCCCTTACGATTTTTCTTACGATTTTTTTATATGCGATTATTTCTAACAATTTTCCCTTACGATTTTTCTTACGATTTTTTTATATGCGATTATTTTTAACAATTTTTCCTTACGTTTTGCGTTATTGTCCACCTCTGTTTTCTTCTTCAGATGTTCCCAAATATGATAAACATCTAAGAGATACTCTATTGAAACATTGAGGTATTTTGAAAATATTTCCCCGGGGGCAAGCAGCAAAGTCGGATCGTAAAATACCGCTATCTGATATACTAACGATAAAATCATTGACATCTTTATGTTGCGATGATATCAGTCCAAGGTATAATAAAACTTATTATATAGACATGAGTGTTTTGCTGGGAAATATGGTACGCGTAAATTCTATACAAAATTACCATATTTTCTCGATCTCACTGTCCCCTTCTTGATCAGAACTACGATGGGCGAACGTTGAAAAATAATTGCTTTGAACTGAAGAATATAGCTTTTGATAATAATTTATTTTCAATGCTGTTCTAGAGTAACATTATAGCGTTAAAATGCAGCGCTTATTCGAGGACGGCGCTTTTTCGAGTAAACACTGTAAACTACATGCTGGATACGTATGGCATATTTTCCATATCTTTACTAGTGGAGATATCGATAACGCCATTTTGTTTACGTATTTTTTTTTGCCGTTGTCTAACTTTTGTTTCAGGTTAAGGTTACACCGGGTCCACCTTGGTGGTGTGCTTTAAGTTATAGCATAACATGCCAAAGCACCCCGCAAAGGTGGACCAAAACCTTAAAATATTTATTTTTTTATCGTTTTAAATTAGAATTTAATTCAACGGTATTTTTGAAAAGTTTTACTGGCGCTTTGTGCAAGTGTGTCTATATAATAAAAAGAAAATTACACGCCGGCTTGAAGGTATGAAGTTTATCTACTCGTGTTCAAAAATATTACGCTCACTCGTGAAATAGTATTTACCGCTCAAAGACAAATTACTTCATATCTTCGCAACACCGAGTAATATCCGCTATTTACTATATAATTGTCAATGAAATACCTGTATTTCCCTGTTTCAAAAATATGATATTTTCACATGGAAGATATCATCACTATAGTTACTGTAATATAACACAGCTTTACGGAAACTTTTTGTGTCAAAAAAAGTTTTCTTTTCTTTTCATTGAATGTCCCAAAACAATACTGACTGTCGTATTACAGAAATCATTTCAGTGTTCTTTTGTCGTTTATAAAGAACCCCGGCCAACTATAAACACGAACGTCCCAAAACAAATGACCCAATTAATTTAAAAAAGTCTAAAAACTATCGTGCAATAAAAAAAAAGAGAATGCCATAAAAGTGTTTCCATAAAAACTAAGCCAAATTCGCAGCATCTCACTTTCAATTTGAAATAACTAGTTATATTATAAACAGAACATTACATGGTCTCTTGGAGATACAAATTTTATCTTCTCGTGTTGAAAATCTCTTACTCAATGAGAGATCATTTCAACACCTGAAGATAAATTTGGTATATTTGCGCGCCCATGTAATATCCTCTACTTATGAATCTATTCAACTTTTGAAAAGAATAAGTCATACGGTGAATTACATAAATATAAAATATTAAACTGAGAAAATATATTATAAATCAAAACAACTTGAAACCTTTGTTATTCTTATATGTTGCTTTTGGAGAGTTATAAGCTAGAGTAAATATAAAATATAAAATACCGATAGAGAGAATATTTTATCAATAAAAAAACTTGAAAATCCTTGCCTTCTTTATGTTTACGCGACAATTTGATATTTTCACAGAGCATTTTTGCCACAAAATAAGACGCGAATTAAAAAAAAATCTCTGCTTTAGGCTAAAAACGCTTCGAATTATCTCCTAGCTCGGAAACCGTAGGACGCCATTAAGAGCTGGCATTTACTAAGGACATTGTGTGAGTAAGGCACAGACTTTTCCGAGGTTAGTTTCGACAAAATGGCAGCCACATTGTACCCAGATGTGAGAACATAAACTTATCAGCATTTACAAAGCAGTTGACTCAAATGGTTTAGATTTAAAACAAATATCAGCAATAAAAACAAACGATTAAAAGTCAATTCTCTTAAAAAATGATGAAATTATTATAGTAGCAGTCGATTATTTTGGCGGGAATTTTCTTGGCGCCAATATTACTCAACGCGCGCGTCCGCGTCTTGAATTTGTTTGCTTTGTTGTGGCCGCTGTTGGTTTTGCGAAGGTCAACCAGTTATGGCGACTGTTTACAAATTTATAATTTAATGATATTGTAATAGTAATAAGACATAAACTGAACATATCTCACTCTTAATAGTAAGAGCTATTATTATTTAATATGTTATAATTTACAAAATGTACAATTCTTTGTTGTTGTTTTGTTGAAATAATTACTAAAAGTATTTTCTTTTCATTACATTATATTAGAGTACAAACACTAAAAGGGTGCAACATAAATACCACTAAATACTGCTAAATTATGCAAATTCTCTTGTTCTCTATTGTTTAATCAACACTATTTAGTGGTAAATAGTACAAAGTATTGCACACTTTTAGTGTTTGTACTCTACTATTACCATAAAGTTCTATTATTGCTATAGTTCTATTAGTGCTAAAATATATACAAAATGTACAAAAATGTACAATTCTTTGTTGTTGTTTTGTTGAAATAATTACTAAAATAACCTTCCCTTTTCATTACAATATATTACTATTACCATAAAGTTCTATTATTGCTATTATTTTAATTTATGGCGTTTTTAAATTACCAAGTTTACAATCGAAAATCAATTGTTGACAACATTTAAAGACTGTAGAAATTATACCATCTATAAATTACTCGCCAACGAAGCTACAAGTCATTCTGATAGTTGACAAGCTCGCAGCTAAAAAAGGCTTTTCGGATTTATCAACAGCAATGTTAATTGCATTAGCTATATATCTACACGAATGGCTGTTGAAATCAGGGCGCCCACTGCCCAAAGCTAGGCTCAAGGCAAAACCTGGAACACTTAACTAACTCTACGCCTTCTGTTCTATTCATGATGGGTGTGTGAAAAGGATTTTGATACATTCTTTTCGAGATTATTAATCAGTGGTTTAAGCAAAGAATGAAATGCAGTCATAATTAGGTTCAAGTAAGGAATTTTTCAGTACAGATTTGTTGTAATTAATACAAAAAATTGAAGAAGACAAAAGCAAGCAAGTACACAAACAAACAGACAGACAGACAGACATACAAACAAACGAAAAAACAAATAAAAGAAAGAATAAATAAAAGAACAAAGAAACGAACAAACAAACAAAGAAACAAACAGGCAAACAAACAGACAAACAATTAAACGAACAAACAAACAAACGAAAGAACAAACGAAAGAACAAACAGACAAAGAACAAACAAACGAACAAATAAACAGACAAAACAAATACAAAAATATATACAAACAAATAAAAAAGTAAAAACACAAACAAACAAACAAAAAACACACATAACAAAAGCAAACAAGTTTGATTATCTGATTTTTGTGACATGCATGCAAAGCAAAATGTTTTGTAAAAACTGTACGAAAAATAACATGTACATGCGACAAGCCCGCCGACAGTAACATTCTGTGGTAGACAGTGTAGACTTTAAAGGGAAGCTAACATTAAAAACAATACCCTCAATCTGTCAAACACACACACCACACAGTTCCGTTAAATACATTGAACAGAACCCACGCAGAATTCTGTTTTCCTCTGTTTACGAAAAAAGCACTATTTATAACACATTTACATTACATTACATTGATTCATTTCCTTAGTCTTTTTATTCATCATCATTCATGATTCAGCCTTCAATTAGTTGAATCAAAGATTCTTGATGCCTCAGTTAAAAAACTCATTAATAATTCATGAGAAATTTACAAAAGGAATCGTAAACGTGTTTTTAACTGAAGATAAAGATTCACCCTAATTTACATAAACTTTAACCTTAATTTTCTCTAATAACCTTTCATAAATCCTTGATTTTTTTTTTTTTACAAAAACACAAAATATAGGCTGGAGTTTTTGAAGTCGTTCAATAAACTCGCAGATCGTGTTTTATCAGGTCTAAAACCACTTGGCTTCGCCTCGTGGTTTAAATCCTGATAAAACACTCCTGCTCGTTTATTAAACTTTCATAAATACATAAAATGTAGTGGAAAATGATGCTTTCAAGTTAACAGATATGTAAATATTTTAGCACTGTCATATGAAAGAACCACCTGAAATAGGCATGTTTGGAAGGTTTTGATGATCTGGCTAAAATACCAAAGAAGTTATGCTCAATAAAAAATATAGAGATTTGTATGTAATTTACTGCTGAGATATTTGATTCTTATAGCTTCTTGCAAATTTAATCGTTTTTTCTCAAACTTTCACAAGGTATTGTTATGGCAAATGTCTATCATATGATAGCTTTGTTTCTCTTAAAACATCAATTTTAAAAATTATGATAATTAGTGGCAGCCATTTATGAAAGTCGTCTATAAACAAAAGTAAATGAAAAAGTAAATTCAATTCAATTCAGTTTTACGAAAAAGCTTTATTGTGCGCAATGAATATCTTGACACCTTTCTTTTGTTATCGGTGATGTGAAGTCATGTCCTTGACATTTGATGTGCATCGTGATAACACCATTAGTTTCGAATAGAGATAGCGTATCATGTAAAGAAAACAGTTGTCAATCATTACGATAAGATACCGACATATGATATAGAACGAGCACAGTTGTACTTTACAGCAACTGAAAAAAGGTTTACATGTTTGAGAAGCTTGCAAAGCACACTGGGAACTGTAATCTATCAATAAAGATTTTGCAACAAAAACAAATAAAACAAAAACAAAACAGTTGTCAATTATTACGATAAGATACCGACTTATAATATAGACTGAGCAGTGTTATATTTTACAGCAAGTTAAAAAAGGTTCACTTAATCTTAGCCAAAGCCTGCAAAGCGCACTGGGAGCTGTAATCTATCAATAAAGAATTTGTAACAAAAACAAAACCTTGTCAGTCAATACGATAAGATACCAACATATGATATAGACTGAGCATGCACAGTAATATTTTACAGCAAGTTAAAAAAGGTTCACTAAATCTTAGCCAAAGCCTGCAAAGCGCACTGGGAGCTGTAATCTATCAATAAAGACTTTGCAACAAAAACAAATAAAACAAAAACAAAACAGTTGTCAATTATTACGATAAGATACCAACATATGATATAGAACAAACACAGTAATATTCTACAGCCAGGTAAAAAAGGTTAATCGTGATTTTGGAGAATGGGAAACCTCACCAAAGCTTGCAAAGCACACTGGGAATTGTAATCTATAAATAAAGATTTTGAATTAAAAAAAAAAAAAAAAAAAAACAGATCAAAGGAAAACATAACTGTTGTGAATCATTACGTTAAGATACCAACATATGATATAATATAGACTGCGCACAATTATATTTTACAGCAAGTTAAAAAAAAGTTCACAGAATCTTCGCCAAAGCTTCCAAAGGACACTGCATGGGAATTGTAATCTATATCAATAAAGTGACCGTCTATTTGTATTTAGCATTTGCATTGTACGTCAGTGCTCATTTTAAAACCTGTAAGAGAATATGTTAATGCTCGTTGCTTCACAAACCGTCAAATTTACAAATGCTAAAGCAAGCAGAAAGTAACATCTGGTACCCAGGGTATAATTAACATACAGTTTCTTAAATACTTAGCACATGTACATATGCCGCATAGAGAATAATACACTACAGAAACAAATTCTTTTTGACAAACGAACTACGAACAAACTGGAAAAAAGTTGAAGACATCCTGGGAGTGGATAAAGAACAGGCCAGACGAATGATGATGGGAAAAATGAACTTTAAGAGTTATTGGAGCAGCGACTCCAATAACTCGCCCTAAGGACGTTCTCGCGCCAATAGGGAAAATATGATGATGATGATGATGATAATCCCCCAGAAAAGCAGAAAAACAAACGATGATTTCCGTCATTTTGACCCTAACTTTTCAAACAAAACATAGAGATTTTTCTAGTATTTTGCTATCGTTTGAAAAAACGCTGAAATGTTTGGCCAAAGGGTTGCGGCTTATCCCGGATTTTTAGCTTATCTAAGATTATCGGTGCTAATATAATGATGTACATCATTTTAAATAAGGTTGTCCTAGCTGATTGCTCATTCTGAGATGGAATGGAATTATAGGCATACACCTATTTCAAAAAGGTTGTCCAAGGCGATAGGTCATCGCAAGACGGAAAGGAATTATAGGCATACACCTATTTCTAAAAGGTTGTCCAAGGCGATTGCTCTTTCTAAGATATAATTATGAGCCTGTACACCTATTTCAACAAGGTTGTCCAAGGCGATATGTCATTGCAAGACAGAAAGGAATTATAGGCATACACCTATTTCAACAAGGTTGTCCAAGGCAAAATAGGTCATTGCAAGACAGACAGAAATTATAGCCATACATCTATTTCAAACAGGTTGTCCAAGGCGATAGGTCATCGCAAGACGAAAAGGAATTATAGGCATACACCTATTTCTAAAAGGTTGTCCAAGGCGATTGCTCTTTCTAAGATGGAATTATGAGCCTACACCTATTTCAAAAAGGTTGTCCAAGGCGATATGTCATTCCAAGACGGAAAATAATTATAGGCACACACCTATTTCAAAAAGGTTGTCCAAGGCAAAATAGGTCATTCCAAGACGGAAAATAATTATAGGCACACACCTATTTCAAAAAGGTTGTCCAAGGCGATAGGTCATCGCAAGACAGAAAGGAATTATAGTGTCGGAAGTAAAATTATGACACAGTTGTAATTCTGGGTTACCTGTGGTAACCCTCGTTATCGTGCAAAAAAAGCACATGGTTTTGTACAGACTGAGAAGACATAAAAACTTATCGGATTAAAGGTTCAGTTGTACTCAAACAGGGACTTATTTGGCGTACAGGGAAAACATTTCCCACAACAAAAGTGGCGACCACGCCAGGACACGGCAAAGGTGGGAAAAAGGACGGAATTTAGCGAGAGATAAATCGACGAATTTCAAAACACAAACATGGTGGACGAACACAAGGAAATATACACAAAGGAGCTTAAAAAGGCTAAGTTTCACATAGCAGACTTAGAGGAAACGCTATCAAACGGCGACAAAGACGACCTACAATTGGCCTACGAGAGGATTTGCGACATATACAAAGGTTTGGATGCAGCGAGCAACAAAGTGACAGACGCCATGTTGGACGAAGACAAGTCGCTCGAAGAGGTGAGAACATGGACCC
Organism: Metridium senile; assembly: GCA_949775045.1. Classification (NCBI taxonomy): domain Eukaryota; kingdom Metazoa; phylum Cnidaria; class Anthozoa; order Actiniaria; family Metridiidae; genus Metridium; species Metridium senile. The sequence continues at coordinate 15,129,587 of OX459104.1, forward strand.
TATCTTGGAAAACAGAGTCACTGGGTATCCGGGAGTTGAGAGGTAAACTAAAACAAAGGATAAGTGATATGGAAAGGCGAGAATTGAGAGAGAAAGACGATGATACATACAAGAAAAGGCTTGATTTTGAACTTGAGCTCATGAGAAAGAAACACGAAGAAAACATGTCAAAACCACAAGCAGTGAAGTTGCAAAAATACACTATAACACCATTTAAAGGAGATTGCAAGGATTGGATGAGATTTTGGAACCAATTTCAAGTAGAAGTTGATGGATCTACCATTTCAGAAATAAGTAAGTTGAACTATCTGTTAGAACTAGTACAAGGTCAACCTAAGGAACATATTCTGGGTCTTCCCCATTCCCCTGAGGGGTATGCAGAGGCTAAGAAAATTTTAGAACTTACTTATGGGAAGGATAATCAAGTTCACAAGGCATTGATACAAGATCTAGAGTCATTACCTGCCATCACCAACATTCATAAGCTCAAAGAAATACATGATTTCCATACAAAATTTGCTAGGACAGTCAGAACATTAGCCACTATGAAGAAACTAGATGGGTCACAAGCATTCACCTACAGTATTATGGACAAACTTGGTCCAGTAAGAGAAGTTATAATCCAGAAAGATGACGACTGGGAGGGATGGGGTCTGGAGGAGGTTGTAGAACACTTAAGGAAATTTACTGATAGAAACCCACTACTAACAACGAACAGCAGCGACGACTCAAGTACACCAAAGAGCTCGACCGGAGAGCAGAGTACTGAAATAAGGAGAAGAGAAAGAGTGATGTTGGCAAGCCCACCGCCTCAACAGCCATTCACTAGTCAAGCTTGTGTCTATTGTGACTCTACTGACCATCGATCGAAGGATTGTATCAAAGTTCTTGACATTGCTAGCAGAAGAGAAATCCTAATGAGAAAGAGACTGTGCTTCAACTGTGCAAGACCAGGACACTCAGCTGCTCAATGCAGGTCACGTGGGTGTTTAAAGTGTAACAGTAAACACCATACCTCGTTATGTGACAAAACAACATCTACACTTTCACCAGAGTCCAGTCCACCAAGGGAAAGATTTTATAGTGTCCTTGGTGTACCAAGCACATTACATGCAACAGTTATTGCAAAAGTTAATGGAATACCAGCACGCATCATGCTTGACAGTGGAGCAGGAAGTTCTTACATCAGTAGTAACCTTCTTCGTAAGTTGAATATGAAGCCTACACGTGTTGAAAGGAGAGTTATAGAGCAAATGTATGGAACTGTTGACAAACAAGTAGAGATCTACAAGGTCCAAATTGAATCACTCGACTTCAATGATTTCAGTATGGACTTGCAATGCATCAATGCAGAGAAACCAACTCTTACCTACTTACCTAATCCCAATGTTCCAGAACTCAAGAGTAAGTATCCACATTTAAAGCAGTTAGCATTCAGTGATGAAGACTCTAACCAGGAAAGCCTACCAGTACACGTGATACTTGGTGCAGCTGATTTACAGAGAATAAAGACTACTACGGCTCCAGTGCTAGGCAAGTATCCTGACACAGACCCAGGTGCAGAGCTCACCAGACTTGGATGGATTGTTACTGGAAAGTCAACAATACCCACTGCGGGAGCAGACAAGAACTTCTTCGTTAAGTCAAGTTTAGATGAATTCAAGGAAATGTGTTCTCAGGAAGTGTTTGGACTTTCTGATCCCATAGATAATCAGGACTTGTGCCATGAAGATTATCAAGAGCAGATACAAAGACAGGATGACGGGACATACTCCACCAGGTTACCATGGAAACCAGATCACCCAGATCTCCCAGAGCATAAAGAAATAGCTTTAGCAAGACTCAGAAGCACAACCAATAGGCTTGAACATTTACAGAAACTTGAGGATTATCATACTATAATGCAGGAACAACTTGAAGAAGGAATACTGGAACCTGTACCAGCGACTCCAACAGGCAAAGTAGTGCACTATGTCCCACATCAACCAGTAATTCGAGAAGAAGCTGAGTCAACAAAGTTAAGGATCGTATATGATTGTTCAGCAAAAGCTAAACTACAAGAGCCATCACTAAATGATTGCCTAGAGGTAGGTCCTACCTTACAGCCCATGATATTTGATATCTTATTGAGGAACAGAACAAGGAGACTCTGTATTGCTGGTGACATTCAGAAAGCTTTCTTGCAAATTCAAGTTGATCCAGAGGATAGAGATGCTCTTCGCTTATTATGGTATGATGATTTAGTGAACAAGAACATTGTAGCATATCGCTTCACACGAGTTATTTTTGGATCAGGCCCAAGTCCCTACATACTTGGGGCAACTCTTCACAAGCATGTAAGTCAATACGCTGATCAATATCCAGAGACAGTAAATGAGTTGTTAAACAATACTTATGTTGATGATATACAATCTGGAGGCGACAGTAAGGAACAGTTGTTGAAGTTCAAGAAAGAAGCTACAGAGATTATGAAGGAAGGAGGTTTTCATCTGCACAAATGGCACAGTAATGATCAACAAATTGAAGGTTCAACCAAATCAAACCAAGAGCAATCAACCAAGATCTTAGGAGTTCACTGGAATAAGCTAAAAGACACAATAGCAGTACATTTCAATAGCTGCCTTCAAAAAGGTGAAGAAGGAAGTGTGACCAAGAGAAAGATGTTATCGTCGGTCAACCAGGTATATGACTTGCTTGGACTTTCTTCACCAGTCATCATAACAGGAAAGATCATTTACAGTGAAGTGTGCCTAAAGAAGCTGAAATGGGATGATGCAGTACCAGACGATGTTAAACGAAGGTGGGAGAAGTGGCTGCAAAGTTTGAGAGAGTGTCCAGTAATCAGCGTGCCACGAAGCGTAGTAAGTACCTGCTTGATCAAGTTGACGTTACATGGATTTGCAGATGCTAGTAAGTTAGCTGTTGCTGCAGCTATCTACATGTTAGCATTTCACAGTGATTCATCAGTCCATCAAAATTTGCTTGTCGCAAAGTCTCGAATCGCACCGAAGGATCAAACCATTCCTAGACTGGAACTGGTCGCAGCCCACACACTCAGCCGTCTGATGAACCATGTGAAATGCACCTTGAAAGACCAACCTATTACAGAGTATCATGCATGGGTTGATAGCACTACTGTACTCTACTGGATTGAAGGAAAAGGAACATGGTCTCGCTTCGTGCGCAATCGAACAAGCGACATCAAAGAAAAAGAGTACATACGGTGGCATTATGTTCCAACTGAAGAAAATCCAAGTGACCTAGGAAGTAGAGGTGTTCAACCAAGCAAGATCACCCAGTTCTGGTTGGAAGGTCCAACATGGTTGAAGAATCGACAAGACTGGCCAAACCAACCACATGCTTGTGAAACAGAGGAAGTTGCGAAGGAAGCTGTAAAGAGTAGTGTTGAAAAGCAGTTCTTAGCTAAAGAAGAGAATACAGATGAAGATGCATTTAACATACTTATACAACATTACGCATCTTCTTGGAAACTTCTAAGAGTGACTGCATTGGTGAGACGATTTGTCGATAACTGCAGAGGTGCCAAACGATTTGATGTACTGAGTACTGAGGAGATACAAAAAGCTGAGACGTTTTTGATCCGGAGAGCACAATCAACAGAAGAGCTTAAGTCAAACGTCGAGCTACAGATAGATGCAGAAGGGATATGGAGGTGTGCTGGAAGGGTACCCAACTACAATCCCATCTATCTTCCAAGGAATCACCAGTTAGCAGTTCTTCTTATCAGACAGGTTCATGAAAAGACCTTACATGGGGGAGTGTCGTCAACAATGCACCAGGTACGAGAGAAATTTTGGATACCAAAGCTGAGAGGTTTAGTTAAGAAGGTGGTCCATGAGTGTAATGTCTGTAAGCGCTACAGAGCCAAACCCCTAGCAGGAGCATGTATGCCCAAGTCTCTCTTACCAGAATGCAGAGCTGAACTGTCGGAGCCATTCGCAGTGACAGGAGTGGACTTCGCTGGACCAGTATATTACAAGGTAACACAGAAAACCAGCAGTAAAGCCTACATTGCACTCTTTACTTGTACTAGTACCCGAGCAGTACACTTGAAGTTGACCCCTGACCTATCTGCATTGGAATTCCAACGGGCATTGAAGGAATTTGTTGCTAGAAGAGGATGTCCAAGTACAATCATAAGTGACAATGGGAAGACCTTTGTAGCTACAGGAAAGTGGCTTAACTTGCTGAAGAAGGATCAAAACCTTGCTAATTACATGGCAGCTCTCGAAATTACGTGGAAATTCAACCTATCTCGTGCTCCATGGTGGGGAGGGTTCTTCGAACGCCTTATTGGTATCATGAAACGAACACTCTCAAAAGTGATTGGGAGGAGTCTCTTAACTTTTCATGAGCTTGATGAAGTACTTCTTGACGTGGAGAATGTGATGAATAACAGGCCACTAACGTACCTTGGTGAGGAGTTTGAACAGCCAGTTATAACTCCTAACACCTTGTTGAGAGGGAGACCTAGCCCCATATTAGAAGAAGACTTGGAGAACCTCGAGGGAGATATCTGCAAGCGAATCAAGTTCCTTCAAAAGACGAAAGAGGATGTGAGGAGAAGGTTTATCAAGGAGTATGTACATGCATTAGAAGAAAGGAAATTGAAAAGTGCTGACGAAGTAGAGAAAGTACCCAAAACTGGTGATGTAGTATTGCTGAAGGGAGAAGTTAAGCACAAAGCACAATGGAAGATTGGACGTGTCGCGAGCCAAATCATTGGTAAGGACAATAAAGTTAGAGGGCTCAAGATAAAACTTGGGAATGGATACCTCGTCGAACGTCCACTACAATTGGTGTGCTCCTTAGAAGTTGGAGGTGAAGACCCTAACTATAAAGCTACACAAAGAGAGGAAGAGATCATTAGAGTTCAACCAAGCAGGAAGGCAAAGGATGCTGCTATCAGTAAGCTGAAAACTATTGCAGAGCAAGAAAACATTGACGTTTAAACATTTGTTGAACATTGTTTATTTACATTATGCTGTTATGGACACTTGAAGAACATGTATTATTTACATTATGCTGTTATAGACACTTGAAGAACAAGTATTAATTACATTATGTTGTTCTGGACACTTGAAGATGAACATTAATTCATGTACATTTAACTGTTAAGAACACTTAAATGGGGGGAGGGTGTCGGAAGTAAAATTATGACACAGTTGTAATTCTGGGTTACCTGTGGTAACCCTCGTTATCGTGCAAAAAAAGCACATGGTTTTGTACAGACTGAGAAGACATAAAAACTTATCGGATTAAAGGTTCAGTTGTACTCAAACAGGGACTTATTTGGCGTACAGGGAAAACATTTCCCACAATAGGCATACACCTCATTTCAAAAAGGTTGTCCAAGACAAAATGTCAAAGCAAGACAGAAAGGAATTATAGGCATTCACCTCATTTCAAAAAGGTTGTCCAAGGCGATTGGCCGGGAATCGCAATACGGAAAGGAATTATAGGCATACACCTATTTCAAAAAGGTTGTCGTGGGCAAGAGGTCATTCCTAGAGGTGCTGTAATCCCGAATCGCAAACTACAGTTAGCGGCATTAAAGCTTTTATTATCCTCTGTTGAAATCTAAAAGATTTTCTTTGGTTGATTATCCTGTACCACCATTCCTTTCAGCCTTGGGAACCAATATTTTGGACAACCTTTATAAAAATGCGGTATTTCCAATCGAAAACTACAGATAGTAATATTGGGAACACATTATTTTGGACAACCTTTTTAAAAATGTGGTATTTCCAATCGAAAACTACAGATAGTAATATGGTGAAAAATAATTATTTTGAACAACCTTTTTAAAAAATGCGGTATTTCCAATCGAAAACTACAGATAGTAATATTGGAAAAATAATTATTTTGAACAACCTTTTTAAAAAATGCGGTATTTCCAATCGAAAACTACAGATAGTAATATTGTGAAATATAATTATTTTGAACAACCTTTTTAAAAAATGCGGTATTTCCAATCGAAAACTACAGATAGTAATATTGGGGAAAATAATTATTTTGAACAACCTTTTTAAAAAATGCGGTATTCCGAATCAAAAACTACAGATAGTAATATTGTGAAAAATAATTATTTTGAACAACTTTTTTAAAAAATGCGGTATTCCCAATCGAAAACTACAGATAGTAATATTGGGAAAAATAATTATTTTAGACAACCTTTTTAAAAAATGCGGTATTCACAATCGAAAACTACAAATAGCAATATCATAAAGCTATAATTATATTCTGTAGAAATACAAAGATTTTCGCTGGTTGATTGTACGGGATTAAATAATACGCAAAAAACAATCGTTTACACAACCTTTTTAAAAATGCGGTATTCCCAATCGAAAATACAGATATAGTAATATCAAAGCTATAATTATCTTCTGTAGTAATATTAAGATTTACTCTGGTTGATTATCCGGGATTAAATGCTTTAATATGCAATATACAATTATTTATACAACCTTTTTAAAAATGTGGTATTCCCATTCGAAAAATACAGATATAGTAATATCAAAGCTATAATTATCTTCTGTAGTAATATTAAGATTTACTCTGGTTGATTATCCGGGATTAAATGCTTTAATATGCAATACAATACATAGAGTACTTGAAGTCAGTGACAAAGAGGTCGAAAGTTCGATTACTTTGGTTTTGGACACGCAAAATCAATTATCGATAGATTTTGTTTTAATTTTACTGACTTAACAATAATTAAATGGCTCAAAGTCAAGTATGTTTAGATTCTGGTTGGTTGTTATCAGCAAGGATAGGTGATAAACGATTGCGGTATAATAAAGTATGGGCAAGCTTTGTTGTAGTTTAAACGACCGATCGTAAACTGGATCGTAAAGTTCAGTTGGCTTCTAAAACGGAAAAGAAGAAATAGAAGAAGAAGAAGAGGAAGAACAAGAACAAGAAAAACAAGAACAAGAACAAGAACAAGAAGAAGGAGGAGGAGGAGGAGGACGGAGAAGAAGAAGAAGAAAAAGAAGAAGCACAACAACAACAATAACAAAAAAGAAGAAGAAGTAGAAGAAAAAAAATATACCGATTACTTACACTCTTGCACGACACCATGACATAGTGGCTACGCATTCCCAGAAAACGAAGAAGAAAACGAAGAAGAAAACGAAGAAGAAAACGAAGAAGAAAACGAAGAAGAAAACGAAGAAGAAAACGAAGAAGAAGAAAAACGAAGAGGAAGAAAAAGAAGCAGAAGAAGAAGATGATGATGATTATATATGCACAGCAAAGCCGAAAGTTTGTAATACACGTACAAAGGTTTGCCTATCAAGTACCACTTAAGGCCCAAGTGCTTCTAGGTTCTTTGTACTTAAAAAAGGAAGCACATAGTTATTTTTACGTGAGATGGTGCTTACTGTTATTTCCGTCACTAGAAAGCACTAGTGCAACTGTTGATTGGCGATAATTGTACGCTAATACATAGTCGTCATTCCATATATAACACAGACACTATATCCACGAAATAGACCAAATAGCCAATGTGGAATAGAGAGCAAACACTATATCCATGAAATAGAATCAAATTGCTACTGTGGAATAAAGCGCAAACACTATATCCATGAAATAGAATCAAATTGCTACTGTGTAATAGAGCGCAAACACTATATCCATGAAATAGAATCAAATTGCTACCGTGAAATAGAGCGCAAACTCTATATCCATGAAGTATAAAATCAATGAAATTGTTACTGTAGAATAGAGCGCAAACACTATATCCATGAAATAGAATCATATTGCTATTGTGGAATAGAGCGCAAACACTACATCCACGAAATAATAAATTGCTACTCTGGAACAAAATACAAATCCTAGTAAAAAAAATATCAGAGCTATCAAAGACAACCGAAAAATGAGAAAAGCGCGAACCCGGCCATACACTAAAACACGTTAAATTGTTTGCTTTTCCAAACCCTCAGCTTTCTATAGCGTGTGGTTTTACTACACAAAGATATTTTTTACAATTCTTAATAAAGGCCAAAGTTGACAAAGTTACTCATGGTCTATAGCGAAAAAGGTGACTTTAAAAGCGCAAAAAAAAAACCCCATATACTAAAACACGTTAAATTTCAAATCTTTTGCTTTTCCAAAACTTTACATTTATATATATAGTGAACTTTTACATAAAAATGTTTTACCATTATTAATAAAGGCCAAAGTTGACAAAGCTAGCTTCTCATGGTGTGAGAAATGCGCTAAAAAACATATAAAACTAAAACACGTTGAATTTCATTTTTTTTTTTTTTTTCCAAAACCTCAGCTTTATATAGCGTGAGCTTTAACATAAAAACGTTTTTTACTATTCTTAATCAAGTTCAAAGTTGACAAGTCTTCTCATGGTCAATAGTGAAAGTATTTTGCTACACTGTCCTCCTGGAACGGAAGTAAGTTTTGGTTTCACGGAAGAGAGTTCAATAGTTACTTACAGACAACTTGAAACAAATGGCACTCAGGGAAGAAAATCACGACATATAAAGATTATTTATAAATATTTTTTTTTATAAAGTTAACGGATAATTAATGAGAATTTTACAAAAGAAACCACGTCCATGACGAGTTCTGTAAATCCCATACAGATTTCGTCCTGATTTGCATAAGTTTCAACTTGAATTTTCTCGGCCAGATTTACTTTTATGAATGAGTTAACGAGAGACTTTCATAAGTACCATACAATATTCGCGTCCGATCTGTATGCGGTATACAAAGCGTACAGATCGCATACAGATCGGCCGCTCGTCTTATATTGTATATATAACATAAACTATATTAATTAGTTTACCAACAAAAGGAAGAATTTCCATCAAACCTTTGCAAATTGAGTAACCACTAATTCGTTTTTGCAAGTGAGAAACTGTGGATCGGTTTAATTAGCCTGCGAAACTGGCTTTCTTTACTCAGTTATTTGAGTAACCACTACTCAGTCGTTTTTGCAGTGAGTAACTGTAGATGCATCGATTTTCTCAGTTATTTGAGTAACCACTACTCAGTCGTTTTTGCAGTGAGGAACTGTGAATGCTTTGATTTACTCTATTATTATATTTGAATAACCACTACGGAGTCGTTTTTGCAGTGAGTAACTGTGGATGCATCGATTTGCTCAGTTATTTGAGCTACCACTACTCAATCGTTTTCAAGTTGCAGTGAATAACTGTTAACTTAGTTATTTGAATAACCACTACTCAGTCGTTTTTACAGTAAATAACTGTGGTTGCATCGGTTTACTGAGTTATCGTAGATCAGATCAGATCAGCATATGTTATTCAAAAGCAAATAAGTAGTTCTTGAATAAAAAATGAATAACTTCAAAAATGACTAAGTAGTGGACTACAGTTGCAAATTGACTGCAAAAACAACTGAAATCAACTGAGTAGTGTGATTGTTCAAATATCTTGCAAGTAAATCGATGTATCTACAGTTAGGCACAGCAAAAACGACTGAGTAGTGGCTGCTCAAATAACTGAATAAATCGGTGCATACACAGTAACTCAATGCAAAAACGACTGAGTAGTGGTTAGTCAAATAACCGAGTAAATCGATGCATTCACAGTTACTCACTGCAAAAACGACTGAGTAGTGGTTACTCAAATAACTGAGTAAATCGATGCATCCACAGTTACTAACTTCATGTAAAAATGACTGAGTAGTGGTTACTCAAATAACCGAGAAAATCGATGCATCCACAGTTACTCACTGCAAAAATGACTGAGTAGTTGCTGCTCAAATAGCTGAATAAATCGATGCATTCACAGTTACTGCAAAAACGACTGAGTAGTGGTTTCTCAAATAACCGAGAAAATCGATGCATCCACAGTTACTCACTGCAAAAACGACTGAGTAGTGGTTTCTCAAATAACTGAGTAAATTGATGCATCCACTGTTACTTACTGCAAAAACGACGGAGTAGTGGTAACTCAAATAACTGAGAAAATCGATGCATCGACAGTCACTCACTTCATGTAAAAATGACTGAGTAGTGGTTACTCAAATAACCGAGAAAATCGATGCATCCACAGTTACTCACTGCAAAAATGACTGAGTAGTGGCTGCTCAAATAGCTGAATAAATCGATGCATCCAGTTACTTACTGCAAAAACGACTGAGTAGTGGTTTCTCAAATAACCGAGAAAATCGATGCATCCACAGTTACTCACTGCAAAAATGACTGAGTAGTGGCTGCTCAAATAGCTGAATAAATCGATGCATCCAGTTACTTACTGCAAAAACGACTGAGTAGTGGTTTCTCAAATAACCGAGAAAATCGATGCATCCACAGTTACTCACTGCAAAAACGACTGAGTAGTGGTTTCTCAAATAACTGAGTAAATTGATGCATCCACTGTTACTTACTGCAAAAACGACTGAGTAGTGGTTTCTCAAATAACTGAGTAAATTGATGCATCCACAGTTACTCACTGCAAAAACGACGGAGTAGTGGTAACTCAAATAACTGAGAAAATCGATGCATCGACAGTCACTCACTGCAAAAACGACGGAGTAGTGGTTACTCAAACAACTGAGAAAATCGATGCATCCACTGCAAAAACGAATGATTATTGGTTACTCAAAGCAAAAAACTAAATCGATTCATCCACAGTTACTGCAAAAACAACTGAGTACCGGTTACTCAAATAACTGATTAAATCGATGTATCCACAGTTACTCACTGCAACAAAGATTGGTGGTTATCAAAAAAAAGGTTATAGGTTTGGGGTAGTTTTCTTACCACAAACTCGTGAAACAAATTTATCAAAAATGTAATATTAGCATGTTTCAGTTCAACTGCGACAAAAAATGTACTTCTGTCTTGTGTAAAATATCTCCACTTCAGTAGTTTTGCTCTATACTACTTTGTGAAATAACTATTTCTGATGACTAAATCGTGAGCTTTCAGAATCAATTTTCAAAAAAACCTAAAAACTCATTTATTAAAAAAGACTTTTTCAATTTGTAAAACAAAAAGAAAGAAAGAAATGTAGCGCTATTGAGCTTTTGGAATTAGGGCTTTATAGCTGTCTAATAAGAAACTAAAACTTCTAAATTTATTTTCTGGAAAGTCTTTAAAATTTTAAAATAAATGTTCACAGTTACAAGAAAAAAAAAATACAAAAAATATAAGAAAAAAATTACTTTAATTTTATTAAAAAATTTACAAAAAAATATACTCTCAAACCGTTTTATTCTAATTATACTGAAATGCCTTTCATTTTTATCTCTGTTTTCTAAAAAAATATTTTCTGAAAAGTCTTTCAAATTGCAAAATAAATTTTCCCAGTTATAAGAAAAATTACAAAAAATATTGCTTTAATTTTGTATAAAAATTTACAAAAAAAAAGATACTCCCAAATCGTTTTGTTCTAGCTGTATTGAAATATCTTCCATTTTTATCTCTGTTTTCTAAACAATTGTTTTCTGAAAAGCCTTTCAAAATGCAAAATAAATGTTCCCAGCTACAAGAAAAAAAATACAAAAAATATGAGAAAAAAAATTGCTTTAATTTTATTATACTCCCAAATCGTTTTATTCTAACTATACTGAAATATCTTCCATTTTCATCTCTGTTTTGTAAATCTTTACAGCGCGACGCGCAAAAGTATGACCAGTTCTAATATATTTCGCATACTTCTATGCACGGACTTTATGCTGCGAAACGAGTTTTTACACGCCTTATTCGGTAAAATCAGACAACTTCACATCAAATGTGTCTGTTTAAAGTACAAACTCCCGTGCATAGAAGTATGTGAATACATTAAATGTGGTCATACTTTTGCGCTGTAAGAGCTTTAAGCTTCACAGATTTTCTAGTAAAGGAATTTCATTATGAAATAACAATGACGAAAAGACGGATGCTTCCTGTCCATCAACATTAATTCTTTCGAGTATATTCAATTTGTATATCAGTTATGACACTCTTTGTTTTGTCCGTCTAAACTCCACTCATTAGTAATGATAACTGTTTTAAATGGAAACTAGTGAGTAAACTAGTATAGGTTGCGTCGGTGTTTGATATAAACGATAGGTAATATAATGAAATTTGTAACACCGTTAAAAATGTTGACTTAACTTTACTGACGTTTCGAGCTTTAGCTCTTCGTCGCAGTTACTAACTCAGTCTTTAATTTAATTCGACGAAGGGCTAAAGCTCGAAACTTCAGTAAAGTTAAGTTAAGCTAACATTTTTTTACGGGGTTACAAATTTTGAAGGTAACGAAGGAGGAATAATATATTGTCCGGAGATTTTTTTGCATGCATTCAAAACAGTATTTTTTTTCTTTTAATTGTCACTGCTATGCGGAAAGATTTTGGAGGAGCAATAAAAAATAATATAAAGCTTAGTTTATCTAAAACTTTTTAGGATTGAGGCCTAGTTTAAACGCCGCATAGCTCACATTTACCGAATGTAATGTAACTAAACAAAAAATTGTTTGGATTCATTTGCATTAGATTCGTAAAATGCGATGTTCGAATCACAGTGAAAACGTGATTTTTTCTTAGGATTGTTACAGCACTTGTTACAAAATTATTTTTCAGGAAAAACTTATTTTGTCTGAATTATAAACAAAATTAAAACAAAATTTAATTTCTTGAAAATTTCTTGCTACAAAATACTTATGTAGTAAAACAATGAAGAAATACTCTTTGAAATTCGATTCCGTAACAAATATATATATATAGCTTGATGAAGGACTAAAGCTCGAAACGTCAGTAAAGTTAATTCAACATTTTTTACGGTGTTACAAATTTCATTATATTACCTATCGTTTATATCAAACACCGACGCAGTCTATACTAGTTTACTCGCTAGTTTCCATTAATATCTTAAACAGTCAGTCACATATTTCATTATATTACATTTCGTTTATATCAAACACCGACGCAGCCTATACTAGTTTGCTCGATATTTCCATTTATATCTTAAACAGTCAGTCACATATTTCATTATATTACATTTCGTTTATATCAAACACCGACGCAGCCTATACTAGTTTGCTCGATATTTCCATTTATATTTTAAACAGTCAGTTACAAATTTCATTCTATTACCTATCGTTTATATCAAACACCGACGCAGCCTATACTAGTTTACTCACTAGTTTTTCATTTATGTTTTATTAATCGTTTGAACTAAAAACAACTCTCTTACATAAGCTACCTAATCTAATTAAACAACACTAATTTCTTTTCAACTGACTACATTTTTCGTATAGCTCTTTAATTATTTTATACATTGCTTTGTGGGTTTTTATTTTTGAAGTGAAACTTTCACAGTGAGGATACTCAAACCTTGAACACTGGACTTGGTTATTTTATTATTTCCTAAACCTTCTATTGCTTCAAAACCTCTAAAAATGAAGCAGTGAGTTCAAATACACTAAGTGTTCATAATAAATCTTATTTTTATTCTATTTACTTGTAAGAAGTGGGTTAATAAAAGGAACAAAAAAAATTAAAGTGTTCACGTTTCGAGTGTCATCATTGCAACGAAATTGTAGCTTATTTGTTAAAGTTTATTAGGAACTTTATTATTCTAATTTTGTAGAATTAATTCACATAATCTTTGTAAATACTTTGGATATATATTTAGTGCAAAAAGCAAAGGACAAGAAAATATCTTTGCATAAAATAGTGATGCTAGAAACTTATTTTTTTCTTTTTGGGATGACAAAGTTAGTTTAGACAAACAAAAAACCTGTTTAGATAATCGGAGTTATAAAAAAATATATCCTAAGAAATTTTTGACTTGTTAAAAAGTACATTTATTTTTTATAAATTTATGCTTTACTTTGCTCAAATAAATACAAGTTGAGAATTGAGTTAGAGATTTAAAACAAAGCTATCAGTAACCATAATTTTTATACATAGTATTTTCTATTTCTATTTATAGTCTATAAATTATTATATTGTATATATTATCAGTTGTAAATTGAACGGAAGATCCCTTCTGGGAAGAATCAATAAAGTTTATTGTAATGTAATTAGAAAGAAAAAAAATACTTTAAGTGAAATATTATAGAATTTAGGATTTCATACAAGACTTGAAGTACACGTCCATTTTGTAAAGGGTGAACTTCAACTTCAACATAGTTATAGAGTCCGTCTTTTGACTAGGACTTGAATGATACATTTTGAAGTAAAATATTGCAGAAGTGTGAACATTTCGTACGTGATTGAGCATGTTTTGCTGGCGGGACGTTTTGTCAAAGAAACATCTTACGAAACCACAAATATGAAGTGTCTAAAATCCCCCTAAAAGCAAACCCGCCATCAGATTACACCAGTGTAATAACCACTGACAAAGAGCGATGAAAACGTCCAAGCTCATTGAGCATATTTGCCGACAAAGCTACTCAATAAATGGTCGCTAACCTTTAAAGAAACTGCGATAATATTCCATATTTAAACATGTTAAGAACTCTAATTAATACCTGTAAACTTAATAAATGAATTGTGGTGATTTTAGAAGTTAGGAATCGGTTTATAAGAGTTTAACGTGGACCAGAGAGGTGTTTGAAGATGATGATTTACGACAAAGCGACCGTGGTACTTTGTCAATGCCTTTGGGACTGACTTAGTCTAATTATCGCTTTAAAAGGATGTCTTTTAGAAATATTAAAACTTAGAGGATTCCCTTGAAATCATTAAGCCGTCATTATTTGACTATAATCTTAAGTAAACATGCGATATTTGTGTTCTGTTATAGTTTGTTTTGAATTCGATTCGGGGGCACTCAAACTGTTTTTAATAGCGAAGATGTGAGAGTTGAAATCTTGGTTCATGAATTGGCTAATTCATTAAACTACAAGTGATATTTACACGGTATCTTTTACTAATATTCCCCATATACCTGTAATTGAATTATTGTAAGCGATTGTCAGAAGTAGCTTGTATGTTATAATAACATTAAAGATGATCTCATGATTGGCCAAGCACAAGTACTATAAAGATAAACTCAATTCCGTGTTGAACGTAAAAGCTTACCTGGACGCGCGCTTCGGTTAAATCACATCGTAAAGCTAGCTGCTCTCTGGTGTAAACATCGGGGTAGTGAGTCTTCTGGAAGACTCTCTCCATTTCTTCTAGTTGATACGCTGTAAACGTGGTTCGGTTGCGTCGTTTCTTTCGCTTCTGCGGCGATTCGGAAGACGCTGAGTCCATCTCGTTGCAAGAAGAAGACCCGTGTGACTTGGGTGATAGCGTTTGGTTGTACTTTTCGTCTGTGAAGAAACCAGAAAGCACGAAATAGAGTTAAGGAAAGAGCTGGTCGTTGTTTACCGGTTCTGAGGTTAGAGACAAAGTAAAGTTTGAAACTAAAGACATTTCCGGGAGCTTGTGTTACATTACACAACGAAAAGTGTTTCTAAAATATCATAATGTCTTCCTTGTAAATACTCCATTTTCCTGAACGTGTTAAAATACTCTATAAAACGATATAAAGATGATCTGGATTCTATTAAATCCACCACTAAATTATTCAACGCACTTGTAATTCAATTAAATGTAGCAAATTTTAGTGAGCGCAGTAATTAAACTATGGGTATAATATAGTGTACTAAATATCACCCATTGTGAGTTAAGTCTAACAAATGCGCCAGCAAGACCTTGTATAACAGTGATGTGTTTACCGAGATCACTTGGGTGTGCGGTTGGCATATGTTGTAGAGGCACAGAGCCTCCCTCGTGGTGCAGCACTACGTTGCAGTTCATTTCTCTACCACGTTGTAAAACATTACCCAAGTGGTTAGGACTGTGAGGCATTTTTCTACCATGTTCCATGCTTGACATATAGTTAGCAAACTTGTCCATTTTTAACGTTATTTACTATAGTCGCTGAACGGTTAGGGGATTGATCTACTAGGACGAGAAGACCCACTGACCACTATGTTAGACCCTCACAACATATGGGGGACCTTGGTGAAAGATGCAATTGACATGCCAATTGCTCTCAACCAATCAAATGCTTCGTTATATCTCATCTAGTGGCTCATATGAAATTGTGGAGCTGGCCTGATGTAGAGATAAGACTGACGGGAACCCTTCTGCCCATCGCCTATGGACATTTGTAATCTTAACACATGTCTGATAACATGGTTCATATCAAAAACCCTTTCCACTTTATGCAACATTATCTCAGAACCAAACAATCAAATTTCTGCCATTGTTCCCAAGTGGGGAGTTTTTTCGAGAACGGCTAAAGTTGAGTGGTCAGTGAGGCTTAAGCATAAAGCGTGTGAATGGATAGCCCTTCACGCACAAAGACACCCGCCTTCCGGTACAACCACCGCTGAGAGTACATATGGCATGACCGTTAAAATGTGCGCCATTTTCTCCACGAAATTCAGTGTGCGAAACAACGGCGGGGCCCTAAACGCTTCTATTAAGAACTCATCTTCACTCTGTTCGCGTCCACATATCACTAGTCCACGTAATTAAATTACGGCCTCTGTGTTTATAATGTATAATAGAACTCGTTAACCTTAACTAATGTTCTACTTAACAAAGAATAACAATATTTAGAGTCAACTTAATCTACAGCTAAATGTCAGCACCAGTGATAGTGAAAGGCCGTTTGTTATCTAGTTATACCAAATCTTATAGAGGCCCTGGAAATCAGAGAAGTTTTTTTGATTTACTGTTGTAAATTATTTTAACATATTTAATTTATTTAACGTACGTATTTGTAAGTGTTTCAAGATTTCGTATGAATTGAAACTCTAAATAATGTTATTATTAGTTATTATTATTTATCGTATGTAGTTTTTGTTCGAACTTCCATCTAATTTTTCAGTACTTTCCCCAGCGCTGTAAAAATTACCCAGTAACTCTTTCACATTTTTAAGTCTCTGTGATTTTTTCTCTCTGATCAGGTTCAGATCAAGACATCAATTTTATTACTTTATCACTGTTAAGGTGAATGACAGCAGAGAAATTAGTTTGTATTTGCACTTAGTATAGTACTGAGTACTATATAAAACAATATATTATATACTATATCAAACTATATCAAACAACATATCCGAAATACAAAACTAAACAGTACAAAATAGTACAAAATAGTACAAAATAGTGCTACATTAAACAATAGAAAACAACAGAATTAACAAAAATTGTACTATTTAGTATTTAATATTTACTAATGTTTCAATCTAGTTAAAGATTGTTATTATATAAACATAAAAATATGGAAAATACGGACACAGTGCTACATTACTTAGAAAACAATAGAATATGTAAAAATTGTACTATCTATAATAGAGCGGTTTACGTATGAGTGGGAACTGGCTGGCCGTAATATTTACTGCACAGTTACGGTACTGTTACTGTAGAATTTTCGAATGTTTTTATAGAACTTAAGGTACGGTTACGGCTACGGCTACGGTACGGTACGGTCAGTTTCCCACTCGTACGAAAACCGCTCTATGTACAATTAATAATATAACAATAAGATAAAAAATATAATGGAATCTACACAAAACAATACTTATATACAACTAAATATATAGATAAATAACATAGATGTGAGGGCCCAAGTTGTGTAAGCGTTTGAAAAAAACATCAGATCGATCTATCTTCTATTTTATTTTGTAAGATTCTTTTAAATATATAATATATACATTAAATATATAGAGAAAATAACAATGATGTGATAGCTCAAGTTGTGTAAACGCTTGAGAAAACCATCACATCTATCTTGCTTCTATTTTATTTTGTATAAACATTGTTTTAAATCATAATATATATAATAAATATATAGACTAATATTTACATTAAATATATAGAGAAAATAACAATGATGTGATAGCTCAAGTTGTGTAAACGCTTGAAAAACCCATCACATCTATCTTGCTTTTATTTTATTTTGTAAGATTGTTTTCTGGGCCTTCTCAACCACAAATAATCATGCTGTCTTCGCACTAGTGTTATAAGCTCCAGGCGAAAAGATCTCCCTTTGAAATCACCGCAGTTTACCAAGTGAAGCATTTGGCCATTCTTTCATCTGTCAGTAGTGACACTAACAATGACGACCCGGTATTTTTAACTGTAAAGTTAAAAGTATTCAAACATGTGTTCGCTTCTGCGGACTCGCCTTATGACCTGGAGGTCAACACTCTCTTGTCGATATAGTTCACGATAAGATTTGATAGTTTATTTTCTGGTTTGTGATAAAATTAAAACCCAAGAATTTGCCGTGGGTGCTGGGTGGTGTTTTTACACAGCAGGGAATGAAATAGTTGGGTCCCGACTTGTACTTTATATTGTATACTATTCAAATAGACGGGTAAAAGCGATAGGAAGTATGGCGAGATATAGACGCCGATTGGTTGGGGAACGGCGGAGTTGAATAGATAGGGAAATGGGAAAAACTATGGGTAAATATAAAGAGGAGAGAAAATAGGGTGGAGGAAAAAAAGAGCACGAGAAAAGACAGGGGAAAGCGATAAACTATCAGGGACAATTTAGGGGAAAAAGGCATAGTAGAATAGATCTAGATACGTATACGTAGATGGGAGAAACTATGGGTTCAAGAGAGGATGAAAAATATTGGAGGAGGGAGAAAGAGATCGGGAAAAGACAGGGGAAAGCGATAAACTATGATGAGGACTGAATTGGAGTAAATATAGCCAGAGCGAAAATATATGGAGGGAGGAATGGCTGTTTGAGAAAAGACATGGAAGAGTGTGATATTATCAGGGAAACTATGTTAAAAGGGGAACTATAAAGGATGGGAACAGGCATAATGTAATAGACGGAGAAGATGTTAGAAGCCACGAGCAAATATAGAAAAATAGGGAAAAAAATATAGGAAATATAGGAAAAATAGGAAGGAGGGAGAAACGACTGCTTGAGAAAAAAGAGTGAGAAACTATGGGAGAATTAAGGGGATTGACAGAGAATGGGGAATAGGCGGAGTGAAAAAGACAAGGAGATGTTAAAAACTACGGGTAAATATAAAATACTGAAGGGAAAATAGAAAAGAGGGAGAAAGAGTTGAGGCATGAAAGAGGGAGAAACTATGGGAGAAGGGGAATAATTGACGGAATTATAAGGGGGAAAAGGCATAGTAGAATTGACAGGGATATTATAGAAGCTATTGGTAAATATAGAGCTAGAGGAGAGGAAGAAACACTAATAAAATTCAGTGATCATGAGTGGGAAACTATGGGCCGGAAGGAGAAACGACCGTGAAATAGTGAGGGGCCGGGGAGGGGAGGGAGGGAAACAGTGTATAATATACAGTGCGATCGAAGGGAATTCCAAATAAACCGCAAAAATGCAGAGATGCGAAATTAATCGGCTTTCAACAAATATTCAGTGGGATGAAAGCATTTTCACTTTAATATTTTAACTTAATTGGATAGTTTTTAAGCTGCTAGCTACGCGGCTTCTCAAATGAGAGGTTACCTAAGAATTACAAGCTAAAAACAATATCAAGTATAAAACAAGTATAAATATAAATATAATAACATATATAAGTTGTCTAATCATAGTAATTATTTCATATTATAAAAATAATATTATTAAAATCGAGAACAAGGGTAATTTCAGTATTAAAGGTAACTTTTTAAACGGAAAAAAATAGCTGGAAAGATAACCGAAATGGACTAGTTTTCCCTTCGCTTTCAAACTAAAGAAAAACTCGTTCTTGTGGCTTTCCACATCGCTTGGTGCCAAGGGCGCCCCACCCACAAGGGAAGAGAGAAACTGGTGACGCAACCTCGTTCCCAGGGCCCTTTCCCTTCGCTTCGACGGGGTTGATATATGGAGAGGAGGGTAATAACAGAATATAAATGTTATCTTAACTTATGCGTACCTTAACGTCATTTGCGAAATCGACAGCCCTGATCACCATTGCCATTTGGTCAACAGCAGCCCCACCCCTCCCCCTCCCGGGCATATTCCCATATACCAACCATTTTGGAGTACCCCCCCCCCCCCCTTCCCCCTGGGACAAAGGGATTCCCCGGGCAATAATAGTATTGATCGAGGGTCTAAGTTGAAAACTGTAAATGGATATTGTGCCTCCCCCCCTTAAATCTGGATATAATTGTATTGTATGCTAATATATTGTTATGTACAGCGCGAGGCGCAAAAGTTAATATATTCGCATACTTCTATGCACGGACTTTATGCTGCGAAACGAGTTTTTACACGCCTTATTCGGTAAAATCAAACAACTTCACATCAAATGTGTCTGCTTAAAGTACGAACTCCCGTGCATAGAAGTATGCGAATACATTAAATGTGGTCATACATTTGCGCCTCGCGCTGTAATATCTGATAATTTGAAAAAATATTACATAATCAAACATAATGAATCCGGGAATGAATATATGTCTGAACTACAGAATGAGTTAATAATATAATAATAACTGTATATAATAACTATATAATAACTTAATAATAATTTTTTTTTCAAAAAAGGAATAAGGGATTAGAAATTTTTTGATACGAAAAGCTTACCTCATAAAACGTTTTTCTGACGATACTTGGAGAGTAATTATCAGCGCTAAATCTTGATAAATGCAATGCTCTTTTGTAAATGTCAAAACATCTTGACCTTGAGTTTTGATATTGACCATCACTACTAGAAACACTCGGGCCAACACAGGAACACCAAGATGAGAAAATTCCGTTTACCGAATAGCTTGGTATCGGGCTCTCGGGAATGAGAAGGGGGAGGGGGAGGAGAGGGAGGGAGGGGAAAAGGTAACTTACCGAGTTTTACTAATCACTGATTACTAATCTTTTACTTTTTAATTCATGATTTTCCGCCAAAATTAATATGTTGTCATCATTTTTTCC